>JBBMFX010047528.1:0-11331 GCA_037832545.1 Rhabdalestes septentrionalis
TCGCGCTGGCCCCTCCCCTAAAGACGAATGCACTTCTGACTTCAGACAATGCGCGACTGACCGTGAAAATCAGGCCCCTAGTGTTACAGTAGTAGCAGCATGTTAACAAAGACCTGATGAAACAGACAGTTGAATATTTTGTCAAGAGACAAGATAAACCCAGTACCTAGCAAGATCGGAGGTCTCTCCATATTGCATGGCATTTAATGGCAGTTAATATTCCAAAAGAATACTAATTGTTATTCAGGTTTCAGTGTAGTGCTCCTATCTGGTAGTGTTAATCTGTTTAAGTGTGGTCATTAGACTGTTTATAATACTTGCTAAATAATGAAGTACTGCATATATATTCAAATGTATGCACACACTTAAACCTCATGTTGTTGAATATTTGCCATTGTCGTTATATTATTTTACTCTTTATTATGTGCATGAGCAAGTTATAATGTAAGCCGTATGCTCTTGTTATTTGCACTTGTTTTAGCAGTCACGACGAGTGAAAAGTGGCCTGAAAGCTTTTTATGAAAAGTTTATGTCACATTTTAATTTACAAAACATTCTGCCTACATGTGGGTTTTGAAATGAAAAGGTTTTGGAACCCCTGCCTTCATCTCTGTATCTAGACCATTAATGCAGAAATCAGTTGGCGTGTGCGGTCACCTGTTAAGCATAGTACAACCGCATAGAACACGATTCAGACAATCAGATTTAAGAGAGTATAATAAAAACCTATATAATACAGTCCGAATCAGAATTAGAATTAGAGTGGAAACTGCTTATGTTATGACTGCTCAGACACACAAAGACACAAAGACACAGAGACAAGAACAATATAAAAACAGAAAGTCCAATATAATCCATTAATATCTGCAGACGTTGGTGTGTAATAAGTATATGACTGACACTTAACTGACACTTGCAAGTTGTAAACTAACTTCACCTGCCTTGAAATATCCAAATATCATCAGTATTAACAAGGTTCACCCTCGTAGTGACCCTGCTGGAGCGATGTGCCTCAGGGATCTGGTTGGATTTAATGCTATCACACCATGCCTGGCTTCACTTGACACTACTGGCAGTCAGCTAATCATCACACTGTCAGAAGTGGGCTGTGAAATAATTACCTGAAAGCACTCTCTGGTTCCGAACACTTCCCTTAACTCTTCCCTTTTTTCACTCTGTGTTCTGACTGAAAGTAGATATCATACTATTAGAGCTGTCGATATCATCGTTTTTTTAAGCATAAGTGCAAGTTGAATTGTTGACCTAATAAAGTACTGCAGCTGGTGTTCCATTTTAGTGTTTCATATTTGTCCACATATTCAAACAAGTCATTTGGGTAACTGCCTGAAAATTCAGCAAAACCATAACTCATACTTTGAACCATTTACTGAAGAAGCTGTGTGGGGCACCTAGAGGTTATGGTATTGCCCCTGCCATCAGAAGGTTGTGGGTTTGAATCCCACCATTGCTAGTGTCATCACTCAGGTCCCCTTTTGAAAGAGACCATCTCCACACACTGCTCATTGGTGGAAGCCCCCTGCTTTACACTGTGAATGGGTCAAATGCAGATGAAGTATTTCACACTGTCTGCTATGGTGTATCACACATGACTATAAGGGGCCACTTTCATTTATAACATAGAACAGGCCATCAGTTACATTGAAAATATAATTTTCACATATTTGACTTTGGTTGTCATGATTAAGACCATATAGTCACCAGAAAGGAATTGTTATTTTATCTCCAGTAGTGAACCATGACATGTATAACTTGACTTATAAACAGGAAACGTGGTCAACAATTTATAAAGAGGAAAACACACCTTTCTGATCATTTCTGCTTTAAGTTCTAAACGTTAAGTTCTGATTTTTATCATTTAAAATGTTTTTTGTAACAATATGCATAAACCTGGTTAGAGTACCACTTGAGTTCACCACCAGTTAACAAATCTTGGAGGATTAAACAACCGGAGCTATGTCTACCTGGAGAAAATGGAGAAAAAAATATGAAATGGGCAATTTTCATTTCAGTCAAAGCTATAAATATTCCTACTATTCTCATATTCCCTAATTCAACAAACACGGTTTTGTTATTAAAACGACCTCAAATGTATAATCTGTTTTGTATAATGTATAATAAAGTGTAGCTGCTATCTGTGTCAGCAGGGAGCCCATTTAAGGAGTCTGTATGTTTAAAATATAATATCTTTAAAGTTAGACATTTGGGATCTTTTTGCTGGGATAAGCTTAAATGAAAACCCACGCCATCAAATGTCCTGCCTACAGTGTTTGATTATTAAAAAAGTTTTCAATGTTAGAACTGTTTTTGTCATTTATTCATTGAATTTGGGACAGATTTAATGAATTTTCCCCTGGAAAGCTGTTTAATAAGATCGTCATGCCAGGCCAGTGAGTTGGTGGAATTGATTGGAGTGCTACTGAGCTGTTTTTTTTGCACATGTGCTATATATTCTCTATTCTCTCCTTTTTTTGTAAAGTTTTGATTAGTATTTCAAAGGTAACTGGAAATGCAGACGGTCAAAATAGCTCAATGATTGCATTTCTATATTTTGCAGATATTGTGATAGGCTGTGTTCTGGACCAACTAATATTAAATGTCTAAATGAGGCATTTTATCAATAGCCTGTTTTCCTTCAATTCATTGATCAAACAACATTGATCCCAAATTGCACCGCATGGAAGGGTTACTCTGACATTGTCACATGGTTCTGGTGTTCGTCCTGTTTTTGCAACTAAAATTGCTGGGGTTTCTTTTGTCAAGGGTCAGGATCTGGTTGACATGTCTGATTGTGTTGCAGCTATTCTGGGCCTGAAATGATGCCTCCACTAGGAGAGCTAGCCAGGTAGCACAGTGTGTACAGTCTCAAACTGTCCTGTTTCTTTCGGAGTAATCCAACACAGACAGTCATTTCCGGTGAACACCATGGTGCTGACTCTTCTTACTAATTTCTTCTGATGAAACCAAGATAAACAAACTGTGCTGATGCCTCAGACATTTCCAGGAATAACATGCACCATTTGACGCAGGGGACAAAAATGTTCCTTCGCAGTAAAAATGGAAGTTAAAGTTTCTTCATGCCTGTTAAAGCAATTCTAATAACATTTTATTTGAGGTACCATCAAAACCAACTGTTGAGCCGAGACCAAGCAGGCTAAGTGGGGTCATTAGGTCCAGTATGGTTTTATTAGCGAGAGGTCTCAATAATGAATTAGTGAGAGGCCTCAGTTTGTTCGTTTTGGAACTAACACCTCCAGGCCCATCAGCCCACTGCTGTTCACCCTGCTGATGCATGCCTGTGAAATAATCACAGAAATATTTGGCCCATTTCCAAGGATTTACATATTTCAATTGCATATAAATGTTCCATACATTTGAATTATTTAGATTTAACAGAAACTTGCCAATACATTTTATGTGCTTCATAAATGAAAGTGTACCAGGACATCGCTGGCAAGGTTCGGTTTTCATCACATGGCGATAAATGAAGATACACTGGAAAATCAAAGCATGAGACAGCTTCCATGTCATCACAATACAGTTTAGATACAGCACAGTTCCTTTATGGAAAGGTGCATTAAAGAAGTAACCGAAAGACAATAGCATGATGTTTACAGAATATAATTGACCCTTTTTTAAATAGTCTATCCTATTTGTTTTCTCTTTCAGGGAACTGATTTATGTTCTGTTCAGCTGTGCTGTTCTTCCCATGTAAATTCAAGTAAAAGCGTTTTATTCAAAGTAATTTTGGAGCATTTGTATTGGTCCATTAGAGATACAAAGTTTGTTTCTGACAGTTACATGTACAGTGATATGACAAATTTCCAGTATTTGGAATTTTGTTTTTTGGGGGGAATTTTTTTTGTTTTGTTCTGTTATTTGCGGCATTTTGGGGTGAAAGCGTTGCAGAGGTTCAACAACATGACCACTGGTTTACAAGAGTAAAAAAAAACATTGTAACTTTCAGTGCAAGTCACTGTTAAAACATTTTATCCTAAATAAATGTGGATCATTTTTATTGGTCCATTTGAGATATAAGGTTTGGATCTGGTTATGACAACATGGAAATTTCAAAGAATTACCAATTAGTTGAAAAGAACAAGTTATCCAGCTTCTGCACATGATGCCTACCTTCACTCAGCAATACATTTTATGTGCTTCATATTTGTCAGTCACATGTAAATGAAACAATTGAGAAAGATTTTTTGGTCCTGGAAAGTTGTTGAAACTGAAAATATATTAAAAACATCTAGTTTTCTTTCTAAGATGAAAGAATCTGCAACAGTGCAAGTCTAACTCCTATTAACTATCTGTGTGGTGATGCAGGGTCAAATTCTAGACTGTCCTTTTACTTTAAATGGACTGGTTAACCATTTCAGTGGTTTAATTTAATGTGATATTTTCTGGTTAGGGTGATTTGTTTGCGAAGAATATTGAGTGTATTTTTTGTATTTACTTTTTGACTGAGAGTGTATGTTCCACATGGTCCTCCACTAGGGGACGTAGTTCAGTTTAAGTAAACAATAATGGTGACTTTAGATTACCAGGTGCGCTGGTGTCTCGGGGTGCTCTCACGCCCATCATACCTCTGGGTTCTGCCCTTCAGAACCAGGCTGCTTTAGCTAGATATGCCGGAGTCATAAATTGTAATCCTAACAGATATTAACAATCATTTGCCAATTTAAACAGAACTAACTCTCTCCCATTTTCTCTAATTAATGGTTGAGCCAATTAAGCCAATGGAAACTGCAGCCTGCCTCAGAAAATGGCAGATAATTAGCACAAACACAGCTTGTAAACAACCAATCATTGCCATTAATCTGTTTTAATCAGCTAATCACTGCAGCCTTTCCAACTAAATCAACCAATCATTCCAGCCGTCCACTTCACCCAGTGCTTGTGTGTGTCTGCAGAGCTGGGTTTCTGACCTCTGACTCTATCTGGTGTGCAAAAGTGAGTGTTTTTACAGCACAGCCTAGGAAATCACATCATTAAAAAGATTCTCATTTACAATTAAGTGTAGGAGATGGAGATAATGGTTTCCATGCTGCAAGATTGTCAGAGCAGTGGCCAAGCTCCTTGGGGGACAAATCTGTAGTAAGAGGTGGCAGGTTAGGGACTTTGTATCCTGCTGCTATCTTGTATCAAGGCACAATTCTTTACATAATGGACCTGTTGATGCACTAATTTTCCATGCTAGTGTTTCTCACATTAGCACAAAATTTGCTTTGTGCTATCTTCCCTTTGCGTTCCACATGACTAAATTTACGACATAGCCCAATTACATCCAAAAGTAAGTGAAGTAAGTAATGGTGCCTTGTTCATTACAGATAAAGGGACCTGTACCCAAGCAGAACCTGAGCTGCATAACGGCTAAACTTGCAAGAAGCTCAGTTGACTGCCTCTCTGCTTTCTGATTGGTCGAAATGTCATCAAAACATGGAAATACACCACAGTTGATTTACTATTTGTGCAACAATGATGATCCAAACTAACAAATAGAAAGTGCATGAAGTGCAACCACGACTGTCCGTTTGGGCTGTAAATTCTTCTATGACATAAAAAAAAATTATATTTAACACTGCGAGGAAATAAAAGTGTACCAGGACATGGCTTTCATCACATGGTGATAAATGAAGATACACTGGAAAATCAAAGCATGAGACAGCTTCCATGTCATCACAATACAGTTTAGATACAGCACAGTTCCTTTATGGAAAGGTGCATTAAAGAAGTAACCGAAAGACAATAGCATGATGTTTACAGAATATAATTGACCCTTTTTTAAATAGTCTATCCTATTTGTTATCTCTTTCAGGGAACTGATTTATGTTCTGTTCAGCTGTGCTGTTCTTGCGTGTACTCATTATGGTTCATTGAAAGTACTGGTTGTAATTAATTTAGTATCTGATTCAACTGATTCATTTTCATGCTGGGGTGCTGAAATAATGTTAAAATAAACACAGAAATACATTTTAACTCCAGAAAACGCTCTTAACAGAGTCATCATGTCTGTATTTGTAACTGTAACTGGACTAAAAATATTTTGCCCATATTAAAGTAAGCCGATCCACAGCTAATGATGCTAATTAACAAAGATGTTCAGGCTTTAAATTCAAATGTTTAATTCAATACTGTAATCATAACATTTTCAAGTAAAAAAAAATCTTCACATGTGAAGCTAAAATATGTGTTTTTAAAGCCATAACTAAAGTGCTAATGTTAATCCCCTAGCATGGGCAGAACGTATCAAGTTAAAGAAATTCAAGTTGTTTCCAGGATTTGAATTGGTTTTATTAGCCTGAGTTTCTTTTATAAAACCACAGTGCTGAACAAGGTTCCTGAATTTCTGGCTCATTTGTGCTGTGCATGTTGGAGAAGCAAAGAGGTTTGGCTGAAACTGGAAATGTTGGCGTGGCTCTCGCCTCATTAACTGGTGTTTGAGTTTTTTGGCTCTGAGAGTTTGACTGGATGTGTCTAGCTGCTTCATTATCACATCCCAACACACATCAAAATTGTAGGTTTACAAAAAAATAAAATAGTCTTAACTTCCCATGTAAATTCAAGTAAAAGCGTTTTATTCAAAATAATTTTGGAGCATTTGTATTGGTCCATTAGAGATACAAAGTTTGTTTCTGACAGTTACATGTACAGTGATATGACAAATTTTCAGTATTTGGTATTGTGTTTTTTGGGGGGAATTTTTTTTGTTTTGTTCTGTTATTTGCGGCCTTTTTGGGTGAAAGCGTTGCAGAGGTTCAACAACATGACCACTGGTTTACAAGAGTAAAAAAAACATTGTAACTTTCAGTGCAAGTCACTGTTAAAACATTGCATCCTAAATAAATGTGGATCATTTTTATTGGTCCATTTGAGATATAAGGTTATGACAATATGGAAATTTCAAAGAATTACCCAGTTATCCAGCTTCTGCACATGATGCCTACCTTCGCTCAGCACTATAGTGTTTTATTCATGTGGAAATTATGCACATTTTAATCCAATCAAGTACTACATCCACCAGAATAGAGTACAACAAAACACTGAGTTACATCAGTTGGTCCACTACTATTAAACAAGCAACAAAAGAGGCTTTTCTTGTGGAATTAATGATACAGCAGCACATATCACACCACTTCACTCTGTTAATGAGGCAGACACTTACCTAAACTGGGTGAGGTGTTTTTATTTTATTTCATTTATTCGTTTTGCTTATGTCTTGCAGGGTTTTCACTTTGCAACTTGTCCAGCCTTGAGTGCTCTGTGCTATTAGCCTCGAGAATGGCTAGTAGAATAGATGACCTCATGCAGCTGCAGCTAAATCTGACGGTATTGAACGGACCTCTTGCAGAAGGAAAGAGAATCGAGAGGGATAAAGAGACTGATGTAGGTGAATTATTTTCCTAGATTTTGAAGAGCTCTCTACTATTCTCTGCTGTTTACTCAACTCTATTCTCTTCTTGGTCATTTGTTTTCTTCCCGAGTGGTTCGTTATTTTCTATTGCTGCCGATTCCATATGTCATTATGAGTGAATAATCAGTGGTTTATTTCTGCATTATTATGTGGTCATGCATAAAACAAGGCCAAAATTCCTACCTTGAGCCAAATCCTGGGGGTGACATTCAAAGAATGATTAAGTGCGTTATACAATCTCTGATCGATTTATTTTAGTAAGCACTGATCTCCTGTTAGGAGCAATTTAAGAAGGGGGTTTGAAAAGATGTCACTCAATTTTATCGAGGTTTTATTTATCTGAGAAAGCAAATAGTCTCGAGGGAATGACGTGGTTGGGTATAAGCAGAATAGTTCTATAAACATTCTGCAAAATGCTTTGATTCAAAAATAAATGTCACTCTTTAAACTCTAAATGAGAACACTCTGTCCCACTTTATTGTCAGTGTTTCTTATAACTATGTCATAACACATTAACAGTGCATGTAATGGCAACGTAACTGTTAGAGATCTATTCACAGGTACAGCTCTTACATATAAAGAACCTTCACAAGAAGTTCTTGGAAGTTCATGTATTTCTTCCAAAAAGCTTTAAGTTATGCCATGGTTCTTTTTATTTAACCCTTAGAACTTAAAATGTATTAGTAAAATCTGATTTCAACGAACAGTATAAAACAGTCTGAAACTAGTGTTTACTCTTCTTCACATTCAGCGTTTGCTGCTCTTCCACTGATCATTCAGTCCCTCTGTCTACACTGCCTACAACTGTTAGTCATGAGGAGCATTTCTGCTGACTTTGGAAACGTTATTCTACAGGGCAGATTACAGCTAAACTACATATTTCAGTTTTTAAGGAACAACCTTTTTAATTCTAGGTTATAAAGGGATGTTTAGAAATGGTCATGTAAAAATGAATTATGAAGGTTCTGGTACATAAAACAACATGGCCATAAAATTCGAGACAAATTGCAATGTTTTTGATCTTCACAGCAGAAGAGCAGATGTTTTCTTGATCTCAAACATTGATTGTGAGGTTTCAGGGTGAGGTTTGAGGTGATATTGTGTGTTTTTTGGTGAGAAACTACAAGTCGGAAAAAGATAAGCAACTTAGCATATTTGAGGGTAAGTTTGTAAGTAATTAAGCAACTTACAAAAGCAGATTCATGTTTGTTTTTTGCCCTGTAAGTGAGGGGGTCCCCCCATCCCTGGTCTCAACACAGCACCTGCGAGAAGTGTGAAGGGATGGTGCCTCAGAGGTGCCACTCTCAGGTAAATGAAAGGACGCGAACGTACCTGTCCTGGCGAGAGGGAGGAGCCCAAGCACGGATAGAGGGATGAGGGCTGATTGAATCCCGATCTTAGATCTCCAACCGGAATCAACGTTCACACTCATGCACAGTGAAGTGAGTACTCACATGAATCCTGAGTGAATGAAGATTCAATGAAGGAGCAGCAGTACTAAACATGTTTCCTGTTTATATACTGGGTGATACATTCACTTCATGTGACCTTGATGTGACTCCTGACCTGTGCAGGTGACAGCAACCAGCAGTTCTGGGATTCAAAGAAGAAACTACCAAACTGTGCTGGACATTTCTAAGGGCCCGATAATGCACACAGCGCACCGTGCTTTCGTGATTTGCACAACCCATCATTGCTATTTTGTGCGAGCATGTCGTTCTTTTTTCTGACGGAAATGTACATTGTCAAGATAGTAGATGACATTGCGCTGAGTCGGGCGTGTCACTGTAAAGAAGGGGTGTGGTGTGGCACATAGCGCAAATTTGCTATTTTATGAGAAGTGAAATCATTCATGCATTGTTCAAAGGCTATCATATGGACGCCTGACGCTTTGGGATATGGAAGAGTTCACAATGCACGCACACGCTGCTTCTTTCATAAGCAGGAGTGAGCAGCAGCGCACATAAAAAAAAAAAATTCATGTGAAGAAAAACTTTATGGAATCCTCGAATGATAAAATTCAAAAGTATATTACATACATCACACCATGATTATTTAAAAAATACATATAATACTCGCCAAACTTAGTTGATTGGAGAAATCACTGATAATTAACAACAAGTAACTGACAGGCAATTTGACCAATGGGGCCTGACGACGCTGAAGATAAATCCTTATTCGCAGCTCCTTATTCGACCTTAAATGCTGATTTCCAGGCTGCATTATCGCTATTTCGCCTGTTGGGGGGGAACTTTACTGAGCTTTACATTCAGTTGCCTATTTAAATGTACTGTTTCAACAGAAATAAAAACATTTTGAATGTTTACATGGCAGTGATCTCTTTCCATTCAAAATCCTAAACTATTCTGTAACTTTAAACGCTGGAAATTTGGCTCATGAATGAATTTCCAAGCAGATGACTTAAATGCTTTGGTCCACTGAAATCTCACTTATTGGTCAAAATAACATGTGTAGAACTAAGATCACTTGGACCAAAACATTCTTCACTGTCAAATTCACATGTGAACTTTGGTTTAAAATAAATGTTAACTCCTTGGCAGGAAGGGAATGGGTTAAATGCTTTGATCCACTGAAAACTAACTTGTTTAAGGTAAAATATGATTGTCACTTGTTATCTGTTTGGACCAAAACTTTCTTCACTGTTAAATTCACATGGGAACTTAAAAAGCTTCACCTTTGTTCATTATTTTTATTTGTGACTGCAAAAATAGAATTTATGCAAATTTTCTTTGAATAAAACAAATGGGAACATTGTAAAATATGTTGTATGTATGTTTAGCTTATACATGTGAGCTTTCAGTGGACCAAAGCATTTAACCCATTCCTTTCCTGCCAAGAAGTTTACATTTATTATAAACCAAAGTTCCCATGTGAATTTGACAGTGAAGAATGTTTTGGTCCAAGTGATCCTAGTTCTACAAGTGTTATTTTGAGATTTCAGTGGACAAAAGCATTTGAGTCATCTGCTTGGAAATTAATTTTTTGTATCGTAAATTTTTGTATGGTTGACCTGATTAAAACAATGGATGTTTTCTTTACGCCAGTGTGGAAAAAAAAAATGTGTTTCCAGATTTTATCCGACTCTGAGGTGGTCGTAAATATTACTACCTTCACACGCATCTGAAAGACCAGTCATACACTCCTGCTTTATGCTCAGTTATATACTGAAGTTGAACATCTCTTGCTTCATTGCTTTTCATTTGCAGAGGCTTGTTGAAGAAATAACCTTGCTACTTCACAGCTCTCTCATTGTTTTAAAATGTAATTTCGCCTCATTCTTGTAAATCGACAGGATTTGCTTTGAACAGTGAATGTACCTTTCAACAGAGGGAAGTTGACTAAATTGTGCCTGGTACCGCTGAGTATAATCCCAAGCACTCCTGCAGCGCCCGCTGACTCCTGTAATGAAGTCAGCTAGCCGAAGGCTTTCTATCATTCTTTATTTAAAAACAATTATATTCTTATAGTTTGTACCTTAAACGCATGAAACTTTCCAAAGCCTTTCACAGTGTATTTGTGGGCTTATTTTTGTGTCTTTCTTTATAGTATGACAGTTTATTCACTTCCGTTTTAAATCCCTTTATCAGTCCATTTCCCATTTTGCAATTCTCATTTTTCAACTGCTCTTATTTTGACAATTTTAAAGCCAAAAGCACCAAATTCTCAGATTATTTGAGATTACTTTTCATTTGCTTTTCATTCCTTTATCCCTAATTGGTTCTTCCCATTCGAATTGCATCGGCTTCTGAAAATAGGGTTTAGAAACTGCATAAGGTTAAAGGGGGCATTTGGCCTATGCTCTTATCCAGAGCAACTTACAGTCATTAGTGACAGAGACAGTCTTACAGTCATTAGTTACAGAGACAGTCTTACAGTCA
>JBBMFX010047538.1:0-11331 GCA_037832545.1 Rhabdalestes septentrionalis
AATCAATTATTAATTGATCATAAACTAAGTCATTGATAAGCAATAGGGTGAATCAGCCTACACTGATTCTGGTGGAGCATATCTAAATTTAAATCAAAACTTTGATCCCAATATTAATATTAGTAAGGGATATTGGGATTTAACTTAATATTAATATTTAATTATTAATATACCCTACACTGTTCTCTGTTTGGGTTCTGTAATCATGTTTCATATAAGGAATGTGTTTTGTTTTCGGTTTTCGGTTGTTATTAAGTCATCATTAAACTCATGTCCATGTACCTTTGGTGTCTGCCCCTTCCCTCCCTTCACCCCGAACCATGACACATGCCTTGCTTGGCGTCCGCCATTTTCACAGTTCATCGCCTCCTCCCTCTTCGCTCTCTCTCTGCCATCACCTCTCCTCCTTCTGGGTTCACCGCTTTGGCCCTCTCTCTCTCTCCCTCTGCCTTTCCGCTGCATCTCTGCTTGCTCACTGATACAGACAGCTGAGATTCAGGTTTTTTTTTCCTGAATCAGTTTCTGCTTAGGGCTTCTGATTGGGGAGTGGTTGTTCTGGCGGGAGCGTTAGAAGCTCTGATTGGAACTTCTGATTGGCTTAGGTAAATGCTTTTCACAACAGGAGTTAAAGTTTGCCAGTGGAAGTGTTTTTGTCTAAATGGTGGGTGATTCTACAGGATGATTCTTAAGTTTCTGTTCCTCAGCTATTCTACTGGCATAAAAAAATCCTCTCTTAATTTTATAGTTTATAATGTTTAAACGCCCAACTCTGCTGACTTTTACGCACACTTTTTCTTTTCTTTTTTTTCCCCACACACACCTGTAACCAAAACAAATGTGCCAATATTCACACACCAAACTCTGTACTTACGCACATACATACAGATTCACTGAACTTGGCTGTGCTTACACACACACATAGATAACCAAAACAAATGCAACTACACACACAGACTCCAACCTATGTGCTTACGCACACCCATACACATGCTCCTACATAGACAGATACATAGACGCACACATGCGTTACACAGGGGCCTAAAATCTCCGTGTGTCTGCCACCCATGCGTGCACCACAATGGGGTTGGGACTCAAACCCAACACTTGTGCACCTACACAAAATTACAAATACAAACACCTACACAAAGCCCTCCACGAGCGATACCAGACCTTTCAGAAAAGAAAACTTTTCATCTTCAGAAAATTAAAGATGAATCCATAAATAGAATAATGAATCAATTGAATAGTAATCACTGAATAGAAATAAAGAAATAAATGATTAAAATGTGAATATCCACAAAAAGGGGAACAGTATGTACATTTTTGCTGACTTTCCTATTCTGAATTATAAAAAAGTTCCTTTTGTAACTTTTTTTTTACCTTTTCACCCCATGGTCTAAGGTAAAACCTAAGTACAGGGTGACCCAAGAATGATAAAGAAAAATATTTAAAAAGTGTCTTTGAAAAATGAGGAATCTATTGGTGATTACTTGATGGTGGCCTGTAGAATTAAATTAAAAAAAGAGAGTCCAAATGAAAGTTCAAGCTGCATTTTTTGTATCCCATAAGATGGCTTGATTTTAAGAAAATAGCTGAAACATTTTGAAGTTTTTTTTTTACAAAATGCCATACACATACTTTACATACACACACAATCTCTAGATAGTTATATCATGTATATCTTTGTATTTCATTGTTACATTTTACATACCATGGAAAATCAAATTAAAAAAATGTAATACATTCACAATACATTAACATGTCTTACTTGTTATCTTTAAGATCTTTTAGGACTTCAGTATTGGTAAACTTGAATTCTCTCAGACTGAACAATCAGGAACTTGAATTCTCATAACTTTTATCTCAAAAATAAAAACAAAAGAACCAATAGGCAACTGCACACAACCACATTTAAATAACATTAAATGTTAATGAAGGAATAAAACCAGTTTAATAAAGCTAGTAGAGTGCATGAACCCAGCATATCCAAAACAATTTCCCGAAGTTTGAGGTATAAATCTACGTTGGCATTCACCTCATCTACAACCTCAAGATTATTTTCTGATATAATATCTGCACATAAATAGTAAATGTCCTTATCACATGTAAAGTCTTTCAGGCAGGTCTGAATTTATTCTTGATTTACTGGGTGAAGATTTCTAGTGGTCCAGTACAAATTTGTTAGAGCGTACATGAGTGAAGACCTGCCATTTGGAGAGCGACCATTGTGTGATGGCTGTATCCGGTGATTGTTCCAAGTCCAATAAATCTCTTCAAGCTCCTCCTATTAAAACAAACAAGCAGAACTTTTATGATTTTGTGATTGATCCTTTACAGAATTCCTAAAAAAGCCACACATTTCAAGAAATGATCAGTTTGGGAAGACTAATCAAATCTGAGACAGTCTTGTCCGCGAAAGACTAGTAGGGGTGTGGGAGAGGTCAACGAGTCTAATAATAAGTAAAGTATTAGTAGTAATTTAAATATTTAAATATATATTTAAAAATTTTGGCACTAAAATAGCATACAATTTGAAAAATATTTTAAAGCCCGCAGACACACTGTATAAAACACCCATGCCATTGATTCAGGCTCAAATGATCAAGTCAGTTGGATCGATGGAAATGCATACCTGGATCGTGTACATGAAGCAGAACTGAGCCAGCGATTTATCCAGAACGGTTCCAGTGAAGTGTCTGTCTTCTTTCAGTTTCTCTAACATGTCAAGCCAAAATTGAACACACTGTTTTCTTAGCATAAGCCACCACTGCTTGATTCGCTGGTTTCCTGTACTCAGAGCAGTCATGTGCTGCTCTCTCACCATGGGGTAGGCGCAGGAATATGTTGGTCGGGAACACAGACATTTTCAGTACTGCGGTCTAAACGAACTCGTTCTGGGCACCTGCCTGACTGAATAACAGCATCCATATAGTAGCCAGCGATTGCCTTTAGATCACTGTTGGTTCTGAATGCTTCCAGCCATTACAATTTGCGAGAGTAGCCATCGATACACCCACTAATTGCTATCCCATAAGGCTTTATTTTGTCATATCCGTCTATATGTCAGACAAAATATGGTCCACGAGAGTGATAGAATAGTCTGCAAAGCCTGTTTCGCGCTCGTAATTCAACTCCTTCTCCGTCCGTTAGACGCAAAATTTGCCTCACCATCTCCCTGCTTGTTTTTATCCCATGAAGCAAGCATTTTTACTGCATCCATCTGTAGCTGTCTCCAGATGTTGACAGCTGCTGTTGTATAAAGCTTGCAACTTGTGTTTCATTTGTTTGATTTTTTTGCCTCCACAGGTGGTTGTTTTTTTTTTATCTTTCGAGAGTTCTTTTGCTGATTTGGAAGCTGTCGGCATGATCTAACAATGATAAAATGTATTTGTTCGTAAAACCACAATTAAAATACTCAACTATTTCCTCCATGCCGCTACGATGAAGAGAACGACGTCTGCCGTTTCACATGCTTTTGACAATGGAAGACAGCCCATTAAGTAAAAATTCTGTGATTAAAAGTCAAAACTGTAACTTAATATGTCTGAATTCTGACATAAAAAGTCAGAATTCTGACATAATAAGTCTGAATTCTGAGGAATTCTGAGATAAAATAGTTGGAATGCTGAGATAAAAAGCCAGAATTCTGAGATAAAAAGTCAGAATTTAGAGAAAGAAATGCTCTCCTCCAAGTGGCGGAAACAGGCTTCCATAGAATGCAGATTTGGATTCAGCTCTGTCAATTTCTATGGAATCAGATTTGTGCCAAAATTTCATAATAAAACTTTCCTAATATCAAACAAAATTAATTCAAAATTAATTCTTGCCTGTGAGACTTTCAATTTCGCTGCTAGTTTTTTCAGTTTTGCTGCTGGCTTTTCAGTCACGCTGCCCTGTTATGTTTTCGCTGCTTGAGGATTCGATTTCTGATTCGATTTCTGGCAAAATCACATATGAGATGTGAGATTTGTGCACAAGATCAACTCCACGATTAATCAATTTAAAGTATTGATCAAATATGTTCATTATCGATGAACATATTGTGGAGTTAATCTTGTGCACAGATCTTAAATCTCATATGTGATCGTAAATGGCAGCTGCTGTCCGTCCTCTTAATTGGCAGCTGCTGTCTGTCCTTCCTGCACAAGTCTGCATTTCCGGGGCACGGAGTTTTCACTCAAAAACTTGCTGGCAAATGAGACGAAGCGTCACCCACACGACAGATTTGTGCCAGAACTGAAATCGAATCCTCATGCAGCAAAAACATTAAAGGGGTCGGCGTGACTGAAAAGCCAGCAGCGGAACTGAAAAACTAGAGAATGGAAGTTCGGCTCTTTTCAGAAAGCCGGCTCTTGTGGCTCAACTGCCAAAGAAGAGCCGTCTCTTTCGGCTCCCAAATGGCTCTTAGTTTATTATCACCTGTAGCCTCATATTTTAGCCTAACCTGGCAAATTTGAGTGCTGTGTTTGTTGATATAAACCCTTTTGCATTTAGTGATTTATGAGAAGCTATATTTGTTCTGTTACAAAAGCAGGCATTCTTACTTTTCACTAAATATTTAAATCAAACTTTGAAATGCAAACATCCACAAATACTACGATGGCGTATTAGGGCCATTGTAAAAAAAAAAATGGGTTGGGGGTGGTAAATTACAAGAAAAAAGTCAGAAATTCTGAGATAAGTGTCATATATTTGCGTGAAAAATATTAGATATTCTCTGTCAGAAATTTGCGACAAAAATTCCGAGATTAAACACGTACATTTATGAGAAAAAAGTCGAAGATTCTCTGATGATGTAAAGTCATAAATTTGCGAGGAAAATAAAACTCTGAAATCCCTCAAGATGTAAGAAGTAAATTTACGAGATAAAAAGTCGGATATTCTCTAACTTTATAGTTGCAAATACACGTGAAAAAGCTCACAAATTTGTGAGAAACTGTCAAATTTCGTTGAAATTTTAAAGTAAAAAAAAAAACTAAAGAAAAATCACAGAACTGGAATCACGGAGCCACTGGACGCTTCACAGGGAGGCACAATTGGAATACCATTCAATTAAAGCTTGTTATACTTTTGCCTATTTTGTCAATTTTGACAATTTTCCCTGACCTGGTTAAAAAAGAAAAAACATTCTATAAATCTAGTGTTAAATCTTGCATTTTCAAAACTTAAATACGGTTTATATATAATGGATTCTCATTTGACACCATGTTTAAACTTTTTGCATCATTCCAAGCTTAAAAACTGTTATATTGAACAGGTAGGTGTTAATGTTCAAACAGTCAATCAAAGTCACATTTGCTGCGAGAAGCCAATCGGGAATTTGTGGGTCGGGCGGGGCAGCCTGCTCAAGTTCATTAGGTGTTACTGTAACATCACTGGTAGTGATGGGATTTATGAGATTGAATTACTCTGAAATATTGATTATTACCTCATTTGTCATGTGTGGACTATATTCCATAGGGTTGCACAACGTCCCTCTGCTTAGACTATTTTGGATTTACCTTTAGTACAAAGTGTGTGTATGTGTAGAGTTACGTTGACATGTTATTCATACAATACCTACTCACAAATAAACATCAAAAACAAAGCAATGAGTTTCTGTGCAAAACAGCTTTTACTACAAACACTTCCACATGAGAACATTTTGATAGAAAAGTTTTAAACATATACTGTAGATAAAATTAGAATAAATAAAATGTAAATGTCTACATACAGTCCACTATTACTACTATTACTACTGTAAACTTTGCAAATAGGACATCAGCACGCAGGTTTTATCCACTGGAGTACTCTCGTGAAGGATGCGTGCACAACTATCATCACGCTGTTAGGCAGTACAGTAGCACCCCTGCGCTGGGTGCGCCTCTCCCCCTATAACTGTTCTGTCTCCCGGAGGAGCTCATTTGCGTGCATCTGTGTGAAACACGCATAGGAAAAAAAGAAGAGGTGGAAAATAGCAGCTACAGTCCTGGTGTAAGAGACACAGTTCCAAAATTGGTTAAGGAGCATGTGAATGGGCCCCCGCCAGAAGGCTTCTCACAAGAAATTCGTCAGTGTAAAGTGCTCACTATTGATGATGTCATTGTGAAGCCCAAAGAGGGGGATGGTTGTGTGAAAATTGAAAGCAGGTTGATCTCAGTCCAAAATATTGTTGAAAATAAAGGAATCGTGTACATTGTAGGCAATTAATATAAACAGATAGAACATTTTTTTCAATACCCAATTGATTCAAAAGAGTTGGGCATTTACATAGTTTCAGACCTCTCTACCAGTATGAAGTGTTTCATGGTTGGAGAGAAGCTGCAGAAGTTACCATCCCAAGGCAAATTTGTTGTTGTTCCCCTTCTGCATTCAGATAAATAGAATACAGCAGAAATGAATCCTGTAAATAAGTCAATTTGTATTGCGTAGATATTGTGTAAAATTGTGCCCCATAATGTTGTTCTTGTATTTTAGTCTGCTAAGGAATATGTTCTTGTCATGATTGTGTCGTTTTAGATGTTTAATATTGTTGTATTTGAAAATACAAATGAGGTTGTATTTTCAGTCTGCTCACTATCACACATTTAGACTGATTTGTGAGAATGTTTGAGAGAAATGGTAATATTGTGTATCTGGAATGAATTTTAGATCTTGAAGTCCATCTCATGAAAAATTGGAGCAGGAACAAAGGTGTTGCGTTTATATTTTTGTTGAGTGTAATTAAACCACTATTTTTTAAGATACACTGATTTATGTATACAAATGCTGAACAAGCTCTGTATGATCAAGTATCTGAATTACGCTGAAAAAGGGTTCAATATTGGCACGTCAATGGCAAGTTAAATTGTGGTTGAGCATAATGCATAACACCTTTGTAATCTAGTTTGGAACATGCTCTTATTAATGCCAAAATATCAGTTATTTGTTAATATTGATGCAGTACTGCGATTATTATGCATTACTCTTGCATTAATTGTTTCTTCCAACATCTTTTGAATGTTTTCTGTTTAGCATTGAGCTGGAGGATGTGAGTGAAGCCAATTCTCGGGGAAATGGTTCTGTACCTACATCGCCTCTGTCCCCGGATGAACCCAAATCCCCCAGAATTCCTGAGTTCCCTCTGTCTCTCCTTCAGTCCCAGCAGAGGTGTGAGGTGTACGCTGACCTACATAAAATCATACAGGTACAAACTAAAGACAGAGAGCTTGCACGCATATACATATAGTCGATAACATTCTCTACATGCACATTTATCAAACAATCCTCTACTGTTTGTGGGACTTATGAAATCAATCTGTGTTGACTAATTTATGTAGACCCTGTGGATTGCTTAGTTCATGTTAACATGTCAGCTAAATCATAGCCTTTTTGCAGTTAGCATATGTTTGTCCATGTAAACATGTCTTTTATTAATGAACGCAAACTCTTTTTCAGGACAAGTTCATGGACATTGGTGCTCAGTATTTCAAAACTGTTCCTTCCAACCCACCTTATTTCTTCTACTGCCCCCAGTCTTCCAAGAAAGAGGTACATTCCACAAAATCATTGTTTGTTTGTTTTGTTATATATAGGATTTTACATTATCCTCAATTTTATTTAGGGGGGCAGGCTTCTTAACCCAGCAAGGTTTATGTACCTGCCCAGGCACTCAGAAATGGATTTTCTTTCTCTCATCACCTCTTCCTCTAGGAGGACTTAGATGAAGAAGGAGAGAGAAGGTTCAGTGAAGAGTGTGAAGTGTCTGAGGCTGAACTGGCTACAGAGGATGGTAAAGGAGCAATGCAAACTTTAACTGTTCTAGGCAATTAAGCAAACAAATAAAAAACATTTCTAATTGAACCATGTGAGGCCAATACAAAAGTGGTATTCATGAAGATCTGAAATGTAGTTAATCACCCAAGACATGTTTTATATGTGAAACTTGTTTCTTTAAATTGCACTGAAGCTGTAAGCTGGTTTACTTTCCCCACCGATTTCTAAGTAATTTAGGCTTTAAAATGTTTGCCGCTGTTATTTTACCAATATAATGTACTTCTGCCCAATTGTTTTAGGGCACATCCATCCTGAACTAGTCTTTTTAAAATCACTGATGATTTAGGCATACAGCTTTCATGCTAATTGGTGGCCATTTACTTTTTTTCACTGAACTGACAGCTGGCCTGAATATCCTTCCTGTGATTTCTTGTGTTCCTTTCCATTTGCAGAAAATGTGTCTGGCTGCTGCATTGTATCAGAGAGCGACACAGACCTTGAAGTGGAATATCAGGAACAAGGGAACAGGAGAGCAGAGGATGGAGGCGAGGAGGGCACGGAGGATGAGTCTCTCTCAGACACAAATACTATGAATCAGGACGAGGACTCCTTCAGCATTCTAGAGGGAGACTCCCTGCTGGAGCCACCCGGAGCTCAGCCTGAAATGCCCCCTCTCTTTGTCCACCTTGTTTGCTCAGTCAATGTTAAGAGTAGCCATGGTTCCATGCCCATGAGAACTCTTCCCACCTGCTTGGGTAAGTGGCCATGGCAATACACTTGTAGAACTTTAAAAATACTGTGGATAGCTTCCAATTTTAACAGTCTGGTGTGGATGGCTTTACAGTCCTACAGTGCAAGCAATCTATCATGGCAGATGCAGACTACCAATAATTTGTGACAGAATGAAACCACTGCTGGTGAGGCAAATGAAACTGTTTGCTTTAAAGCCCTGTATTTTTCTGTTTTTAACTTTCCGACATGTTAATGCAGGGTGATTTGTCAAAAAAGAATTGGTTTCACCTGACTATTTTATTTACTTTTATTTCCTTTAGATTTAAACGGGGTGTTTTTATCATTGTGCCTTTCAGGCTTATTTATTTAAACAAGCTCTGTTTGAATGTGTGTAGTTCAAAAAACAGTATAGAGCTGAAACGTTTCTTTTAAGACAGGTATGATTAAACAGTGCTGCATTATATTTGTGACACTGAAAAATGGGGAAATTCAGAATGGTCGATTTTCAGAAACTGCATGAACTGAGGAGGTATTGCTATGTTTCCAGCTATTGTGTTTATGCACTACATAAAAAATGGAAATTTAACTGAAATTTAACTTTATTTATTAGCTGATTTTTATAGTAGTGCTGGCTGCCCTCTTCAAATCTAAACATTTGTAAATTTCACCTAAAACAGCTCGTCATACAGTGATTTCAGTTTGATAACGGGCAATGATTTGATGTTGCAGATAAACCACGCTTGCATAAATGAAGTGTTATTATTTTGTGTGATTTCTTGTTCCCTGCATGTTTTTTTATGGTTTGATTTGCTGTTATGTTCTAGGTGAGTTGATAAGCTGTCTGGAGAATGCAGAGTCTCTTCAGACTGTGGATCTAAATGAGCTGTCAGTCACTTTGGATATCTTTGTGTTGACGTTACCTCTAGAAATAGAGGTCATGCCTCATGACCCTCACCACACCAGGCAAGTATTTCCTTAAAATGTATTTTTGTCATTTCTGTAAATTTGTTTGCTAAAATGCCCTTTCTGTTTTAAAAAGACTTTGAGAGCAGAAATGTACATTCTCACCACTGTGTGTGTCACTCTGCACACTTACACAGGTACACCTCTGAGAGCAGCGTGTCTATGAACCGTTCTCCGGGCCAGCCATCCTCATACCGTTCAGATGAGGAGCTCATGGAGAATCTGGATGGGCTGCGTGGATTTGGAATGGATGGGTGAGTCATTAAGCAACAGTTTGTTAATCAAGCAACAAATAAAATAGCTCAGCAGTATATGATTCATGTACATTCACTGAACAGCCACAAATAAAGTAAATAATGTTGATTGTTTCAGTACAGCAACCCCTGTCAAGGTATGAAATATATTAAGCAGCCAGTGAACAGAATTTGAAGATGATGTGCTGGACACAGGAAAAATAGGCAAATGTAAGGGTCAGAGCAGATCAAATGGCAGGTCTTGTGGGGTTTTCCTGGTATGTACTTGTTAGTAACTACCAAATTTGTTCCAATAAAGGAACAACGGTGAAGCAGCAGTATGGCCATGATCATTGTTTCAGGTAAAGGGAAGTCTGTCATGTCTGAGTTACTGGTGTGAGGACACACAGTGTAGCACAGTCTGCTTAGAATGTAGCTACATAGCTGCAGATTTGGAATGCCAAAAATGGAGAGTGACTGGGGAGCAGTGTTTGGCCATGGTACCTTGTTCAAGAATACATCAGTGGTGCGACTATCCGTCCTGGAGTTTGAAACCACAGCCCTCTGATCACAGGGGAAACCCGCTACCCAGGCCACCAACATCTTACCACTGTATAGAAGCGCTACACACATACACTTTTTGCCTTGCTTAAGTGCTGTGGTTGTTTCAGCTTGATGTTGCATCCTGCTACACTGCAAAAATGGGTCAGAAAGTATTAGAGATTTCTGGCCTTCTAACTCCCCAGATCTCAGTCTGATTAAGCGTTAGTGGTGTGTGAAGTTAGTCAGGTGGAGGCAGGACTTGGTACCTTGCAAGACCTAAATTGTCTAACACTGCTGACACATTGGTGCCAGATAACACAGCACACTTTCAGGCTTCTTGAATCTAAGCTTTGGTGACGAATGCAGTTGCAAGTCTCACACACTTGCATATTCAGTAAAAGTGACAAATAATAAGGTAGCATGAAAACATTTCATGGGAACAGGTCATTTCAGTAAAAAATATATATTTTCTAGATATAGATATTTTTATTGAGCAGTATGTGATACACAGACACCAAATAAACCAATGTATGGGGCGAGTGACATGGTTTGAAGTGAAGGTGGAGTGTTTTCTGTTTGCAGTATCAATTACTTTAAACGTGGGTTGACTGATGAACTACATTTTTCTTGTTTTTCTTTTTGTACAGAATGGCAGGCGATCCTCTTTCCAAACTGCCAGCGCCTCACAAGCAGGCTGTTTTAGCCACCATGGATGAGGTGAGTCAGTGTTTCTGCTCTGCTTACATTTGTACCTAAACCAAAATAATAATGTTATCTAAGAAGGCTGCAAGAATTAGTTGACCAAACGGATTAGTCATCAGTACCCCTCTGTCCAAAATTCTGAAGCAAAGCTAAACCTTAAGTACTATTAAAACAGTCTAAAACCAGTCAAGACATTAACTACACACACTTCTTCTAGAAAGGATTTTAAATGGTGATGTCTTAAACAGTGATGAATATCATTCTCTTCACTACTGGATATGCATTCTTGAATCCATCTGAAACTGTCAAGCAGACAGATGAGCTAGCTTGATGGCTCATAGATCATAATTTATTTGTGTGTGTGTGTGTGTGTGTGTGTGTGTGTGTGTGTGTGTGTGTGTGTGTGTGTGTGTGTGTGTGTGTG
>JBBMFX010047557.1:0-11330 GCA_037832545.1 Rhabdalestes septentrionalis
TATAGTTATATTTACATGGAAATGTAGCTGAATTTTATGTTAATATCCATCCTTCCATCCATCTTCTACTCCTTTATACTGTACTCAGGGGGGGCTGGAGCCTATACCAGCTGCTATGGGTGAGGGCGGGGTGCACCTAGCACGTCACAGGGTCTCACACTCACACAAGCACACACATTCACACTCCTGAGAATTCACACCTAGGGGCAATTTAGTGTGCTCAATCAACCTATCCCTAATCACGCATGTTTTTGATGGTAGGAGGAAACCCACGCGGTCACGGCGAAAACATGCAAACTACACACAGAAACACCTTGAGCCCAACCCAGGAGTCGAACCCAGGACCTTCTTGCTGTGAGGCAACAGCGCTAACCCCTGCACCACCGTGCCGCAGTGTTAGTTTTTATGTTACAAAATGTTAGTAAATTATATTTTTCTTAATAATTTAAAACTAAAATACATTAAAATTCATACAGCAGGGAACATAAGTATTCTACACATAAGTATTTTTAAGTAAGGGGATTACTAATTGGGCTGTTACTTAGTAGCCATCAAGATGTAGCCATCAAGCCAAATATTGAATTCATTCAATATCAGAACAAGAAATCGGAACATTTAAGTATACAAGTTGATTCAAAATAAATAAAATGAAATGACACAGGGAATAAGTATTAAACACACTTCATTTAAAACTTTGTAGAAAAGCCTTTGTTGGTGATTCTAGCTTCTAGTCGCCTCTTGTATGGAGAGACCGGTCGTCTGCATTTCTCAGGAGTCATTCTGGCCCATTCTTATACACAAACGGACTTTAAACTTTGAAGGTTACTTGGGATTCTTTTATGAACTTTGATTTTCAGTTCTCTCCATAGATTTACTACGGAATTTAGGTCAGGTGATTGACTGGGCCATTCAAGCAACTTGATTTTCTTTCTTTGAAACACCTTCATTATTTCCTTGGGCTTGTGTTTGGGTTCACGGTCTTGCTGAAATGTCCACCCTCTTCATATTTTAGCTTTCTGGTAGATAGCAGCAAATGTTTACCCAGAATGTCCTGGATTATTTCTCCATTCATCCTGCCTTTCATAGTATGAAGTCTGCCAGTACCACTTGCTGAAAAGCAGCCCTAAACCATGATGCTTCCACCCCCAAACTTAGCTGTTATTATGGTGTTCTTGGGGTGGTGGGCAGCGCCATTTTTCTCCAAACATGGTGCGTAGAATGACTGCCAATAAGTTCTATTTTGTTTCATCTGACCATACTATAGTCACCCAATAATCCACAGGCCTCTCCAAATGCTGTTTCATTTTAACCGAGCCTCAACATGCTTTTTGTTCAGCAATGGTGTCTTGCATCGTGAGCGTGCATGGATGTCATGGCGATTCAGGTCATTGCTTATAGTTTTATTTTGAAACAACAGTACCTGCTGATGCAAGGTCTTCCTGATGTTCTGTGCCATTTTGCACCTTGTTATACTAATGTGTTCAATACTTATTCCCTGTGTAATTTCTGTTTATATATTATGACTCAACTACTTAGATGTTCTGATTTTTTTATATGAATTCAATATTTGTCTTGATGGCAAGATCTGGTGGAAATTGTGTGTCAATAGTCCACTTAGAAAGCCTCTTACTGATAAAAATGCTAATGTGTCCAATAGGGATGCTCCAATCAGGATTTTTGCCACCGATACCAAGTAACGATACCTATGCCGATTCTGATGCTTTATTTTAGATTATATAACTGATTTGTAAGCTCTCTGATCACCATTAACTTTTTTCAAATAAAGTAATACTACAAATGATTCCTTTTTTATATTTTTGTTATATTTTTACAGTAATTTTGTTATATATTTAGTTGTGTGCAAGAGTTCTCTCGTTTTGTGTGTGCGTGCAAGTTCTCCCATGTTGTGTGTGCGCGCAAGTTCTCTCGTGTCGTGTGTGTGTGCGAGTTCTCTCCTGTTGTGTGTGTCCAAGTTCTCTCCTGTTGTGTTGTGTGTGTGTGTGTGTGTGTGTGTGTGTGCGCGAGTTTATCCATACTGCGGTATTGTATAATTTGGTGATAAAGTACCGGGTTCGGTACCCGTCCCTAGTCCTCACGCATTGAGGAAATTAATTGTGATCAGTTTCTAAGATCGGGCAAGTTTAACGAGTACCGACTGAGTCATAAAGTGTGATTTTCGGCTGATACCAATCTTCGGCTGATCGATCGGAGCATCACTAGTGTCAAATACTTATTTTTCCTGCTGTATTATTGCCACAAAAAACCTGTGATGCCTTGGCATTTTTTTGTTTGGACAACCCAGCACAAAGAGGAGGGGGCATGCCAGACGAAGCCTGAATATCACAAAAGGAAAAAAAATGCGGGGGATAGGTGCATTCTCCACATTAGTGTGGGGGTTTTAGCAAATAATTATGTTGGGTTCTCAAAAAAAAAAAGATACAAAAGACTGAAACCACGACTAACAAATGTAATGAAGCTGACCAGATAAAACATGAATTATCTTGAGTTCATAGTGTCTAAGACTCAAAGTAAATTTAAAAATAACATATCATACCAGCTTTTTTTGATTTGAGGTTGTATTATTATTCACTGTTAATATTTCAAATAAGCCTTAATGTTTTAAGTTGCTGGGAATTGTATCATTACTGTGGATAACTGCATCCTGAAAAATCTAAAATATCATAGCAAAGTACGCATGGCTGAGGAAGTTCTGTAAATCAGTACCTTTCTTCTCAGACTGAATGTCCTGTAAAAACCCCTCCTGAGTAATGCGGTCCTGCATGCTGTGCTGTTCAGAGTCTCTACTCTGCTTCAGTATCTTCATCTCCTCACTGCATTGGTGTAACATCTTGACCAGTTTTTTCTCCCGGGCTTCATAAACATGCACCTCATCACACAGCCACTGCAGTTTAGTCTATACATTACAGACACACAAACACAAAAATAAATCTGAAAATTATACATATAAAATTACTCATTGTGAATTATAAGAACTACCCATGAAAATGTCTGTTGCAATGTTTCTCCTTGCACCTGAAATTATTTGTTTGTTTATTTATTAAAAATAGGCCTGGGATCCACTTATCCATTCATCAATAATTATCCACAGCTATGCAGCAATGGCTGTTGGCTATATAAGCCATAACAAACCATACTACAGTGCCACTTCTTCCACGTTTTGTTACTGTACAGACTTATTCTAACATGCATTTGAGTATAGTTTTACTCATAGATCTGCACAGAGTACCAAATAATTACAAGGCATAAACGTTTTAGAAAGACGTTTTTTTTGTTTTTTGCCAAAAGCTTGTTAATCTGGTGTTTCATACGTTTTACACCTATAGCTTAATATTTTGTTGAAGCACCATTGGCTGCAGTCACAGACTCAAGTCTTGTTGAGTATGCCTCTACAAATTTGGTTCACTGGTTTCATGGGATTTTCTCCCACTTTTCCCTGTAGATGCTCTCAAGCCCAGTCAAGTTAGAAGGGAAGTGCTGCTAGACACCCATTTTTATGTTTTTCCAGAGGTTATGTCAATTAGGTTACTATTGGGACCTCTGTGACAAAGGCCCTTTAAAAGTGGCGCGTGAATACACCACAGCTCAGCACAAAATGTGAACAATGTTCTTTCTCTGCATTTATCCCATTCACCAAGTGTAGCAGTGGACTACCACCAAACAGGGGTGCCCGGGGAGCAGTGTGTGGGGATTAGGGATGGGTATCGTTAAGGTTTTAATGGTATTACTACTTATATCGATACCACTTATCGGTTCGGTACTTTATCGGTACTCTTATCGGTCCTTCCATTGTGTTTCTTAATTAAAAACTAATTGAGAACAGAATAACACTTTAACCCTACTTCTTACCCGAATCTTAAAAAGTTGGACTCACTACAAATTAACTTTTAGGTGAGCGCTGCTTTATAATTTCTTAGTTTATTATTATTTATCTTTATTATTATTATTATTTGTAAATGCAGCACTATAGCATAGTCATTTTAATGTTTAATACTCTAAATATTTAACTGAATGTGTGTTTATAAAATTATTAACACTAATTCAGTTTGTGTGTGTGCGCGTGCGGGAGAAAGACAGAGAAAGAGAGCCTGTGTGTGTATATGGGAGTGTGTGTGTGTGCGTGCGAAAGGAAGGCAGAGCGAGAGAGAGAGCTCTCTCCTGTCCTCTTTTTTAAATTTCTCCAGTACCGACAGCAGAACTGTTACCGCTAAATAGAGTGACCACCTGTCCCACTTTACGTTGTACTGTACAGCAATTTCACCCTATTTAACGCCTCATGCAAACTGAACATTTTGTCCCCCTTTTTCATTATCCTACCTAAATGAAAATAAACACAGAGACACATCCTTATTCACAGCACTGCCACTGAGTACTGATCTCTAGAATACCTTACCAGAACGTAAGTCCCATAGCAAAGCTTAAGGGTCGGGTTTACATATCAGTGCCCCTGCGCAGTACGCTACTGCGTGAGTTGAATTCGCACGGGGCTAATCTCAAATGTGAGAGCGAACTGTTCCGTCAGTGTGGCCAGGAAAAAGAGAAGATGTAGTATCAGCAGCGAATGGGCAGCAACATACTCTTGGTTAAGACCAATAGATGGCGAAACAGTTTCTCTGTGGGGCATAGTGGAATCTATAATGTCAAGCAACGTGGTTCATGTGAGTCTCACCGAAATAAGATGAGACATGCATATAACACGAGACATGCATATCAGTGCAATCTCTTTTTGTTAAACCAAATGACCCAACAGCTTGACAAAGTTTATGCAGCAGAGGTTACGAGCATTTATCATGCCTTACAACACACACATTAAAATCGCTCAACCGACTGCAGTAACAAATTAGCCCCAGTCATATTTCCAGACTCCAAAATAGCAAACAAAAATGTCGTGTGGCCGCACCAAAGCAGCATCGTATCCAATGTTCTTGCTCCGGTCTCAGTGGAAAAAATGTGTACAAGAACTGACATCACCTCTGCTCGTGCGTGGAACGCACACACTGTTTTTTCAGTGGCATCAGATGCTTCCAACGACGGCAGCGCCAAGCTTTTTCCACCGGCAGTGACATACTGGACCCCCGAGTTTGGGTTAATGAACAGGGTTCTTGATTTTTACGAGGATAACGTAGAGACGTCAGAATCAATTCACCACCAGATAACAAGTAAACTTGTCTACGACTGGAAATGGTCTCTGCTTACACTGCTGATAACGCTAGTGTGAATTAAGGAAAGTACAAATCTGTTCATAAAAAGCTGATGGCAGATAATGCAGGCATTATTAAGGCTAACTGCATGGCTCATATTGTGCATAACGGTGCAAAATATGCTGCAGACAGACTGGACATTGACACTGACTGTACAATTAACAAGGCAGACTCCTTTTTTGAAGTTGAGACCAGTGCTCTTCTCCAGCACAGCAATCAAGCAGGACTTGTCTAATTTCTACAGTACTTCACTGAGCTACCTTGAAAAACATTATGACTTCTCAGACAGCATCTTTCAAAAGCATGTGGCAGTGTTAGGGCTCAAGAGTGAATTCACATTCTCCAACCTCTGTGATGTGGTGGATAAACTAAACATGGATGAACTCTATGAAGAGTACTGTGTGACTTTGCCACGCCAGCAGGAGGTTGTAAAGAGAGCAGTTCCTGTTGTGGATAAGTGGTCAGCATTGCTTTAAGGCACAAACACACCAAATTTGACTGTACTTGGATCCTTTCTCTTCAGCATCCCTGTGACAAATGCACATGTGGAAAGAGTGTCTTCCCTGATGACTTCAGCATGGACTGACCAGAAACCGGTGGTCTGTGGACCTTATCAAGAGTGAGATTCAAGTCAAGAACAACTTTGGATATAGCTGCAAGGATTTCTACAGCTACTCATTGCAAGAGAAAACCCTACTAGAAGCAGTGTGGTCAGACAAAAAGTATAAATTCAAAAAGAAGAATTAAGGTAAGATGAATAGCCCATTCTTTGTGTAAAATTTAGAATAGCCTATATAGCCTAGTATATTTGTGATCATATTACTACACCAGTTTTTAATATTTTGTTGGTTTGCTGCTACTCCTGTGTTTCAGAAAAGTGCTATCCATGGTTCTGGGAAATGCTGGTGGCCTGCTAGCATCTGGATATTGACACATATTTGCAAGGCCTTAATAATAGCCTGCGTGGAGCTGAAATGTTTTTAAAACTTTGTATTGGCTAGGCCTTCATATTTTGCACTGAAATATGCCTATACATACTGTAATATTTTGTTGAACTTATACAGGCCAGGCCTGATAATTTTGTGCCTTTTCTATTTTTATTTTAATGTGATCAAAAGTAAGAACATACTTTTAGTTGTATAATGCCTGGTCTTCTGGACAATTGTCTAATTTGGTCTTTTCTAATAAAGATAAGAGGTTGCAAAAGGCTTATGCCTTTAACTCTAGCCTACTTTGGGCTGCTTCTGGGTCAGGAAGTGTCTTAATCTTTTGACTGATGTTCTTAGTTAAATATATAGACATTATTTCTTAAGCTGAAGATTTTATGCATGTCCCACATTGTCCCACCTAAACTTGGTACTTGTCCCAAATTTTGTCTGTCTGGAGGTGGTCACCCTACCGCTAAAGCTTATCGATACTGCAGTCTTTTATAAACAGCCATCGGGGCCGAGTAAGAACCGGGTTTCGGTACCCATCCCTAGTGGGGATGGTACCTTGCTCAAGGGTACCTCTGTGAAACATTACTCCTAAGGGTACACTAACAGTCCTAGGACTCGAATACACGATCATCTTATCACAGGGGCAAAGCCCTAACATCTTGGCCAGATTTAGGGAGGGTCTTAGTTCTCCAAACTAAAGTGCTTTTTGAGACATTCAAGGCTACTAAACTTTATTTTTTTTATCCCTCCCCAGATTTGTGACTTGACATAATCCGGTCTCAGATGTCTACAGACAACTCCGTATACTTTATTGCTTAGTTTCTGCTCAGATAGTTACTATTGTATATACCTTATATAAGTAAGTGTGTGTTATTCCAAATCATATTCAATCGATTTAACTTACCACAGGTGGACGGCTGTCAAGTTGTAGAAGCATCTCAAAGATGATCAGTGGAAATCAGGTGCATCTGAGATCAATTTTGAGTACCATAGAAAAGGATGTGTATACTTCCGTAACTATTGTTGAAATTATTACATTTTTATGAATTTTAGAAAATGTCTGAAAACATGTTTTCACTTTTCCAAAATGGACTGATTGTGTAGATTTTGTAAAGTAAATCTACTTCAATTTATTTTACAATAAGTCTGTAACGTAACAATACATTATGGTGTGAATACTGTCTGGTGGCACTGTATGTGACCTTCTGAAGAGTAAGGAAAAATGGATCTATCAAATAGCAACAGTTAATTACAAAGTGTTTCAAATTCAAGGACAATTTGGATGCACTAACTATAGAGCTCCATGTTTAAAAAGTAGTGAACAAACCACAATCATTTGATGGCTTTAATGTGAAAGTGAAATTTAATATTTTTGGGCCTGTAAAACCCACATTTGGTGCAAACAGGCCTTGGGATTTCTCTCACAGGGTGAGAAATTTGTCCAAAACTTAATTTTAGTGTAAACCAACTATTATTTTAAGTATTAGAAATGTCATTTTATCATTAATTCTGGATTTTCTTCATTTAATTTGTCAATTTTTCAAAATTGCTTATTGTCTAAGGCCTAAATGATAATTAAATAAATAAACAAACAAAAAAATACGTAGTTGCGTGTTGTTTTAAACACAGAATGTTGGTTGGACACATACCTTCATTTCGGCTAGCCAATGATGGGGATCAGTTTGCTGGCCAAGAGTGAGCATTACAGCCTAATACAGCAAAAACAGTCAATATTTCCTTAATAAAAATAGATTGATAAACACATAGATAACACACTACTCCTGTTTTTCCAAACCTGAGTTTTGAAACTCTATCCCAGCTCCCAAAAGGTATTAGGTGTTCATTATTCATCAAGTATGTTAAAAATGCAGACAATCTGGAGGTGCCAAATAAGTGGGCTTTAAAATACATCAGTTTACTGATTAATCAAAATACAAATATTTTCCTCAAAATGTGTTTGATGTTCAAATTTTAGAGCTAAGCTAAGAGGCTAATTTAGAAAAAATGAAGGAAAGAAGCTTCACCTGAATAAGCAGGCTTAAGAAAAAAATATGTAATATATTGCTATGAATATATTTTAACATTTACATTTTTTATTTTATTACAATTCTTTTAACATTTAATGTATATATGATGTGGACCTGACAAGTTTTGTATAGGTGATAATTATGGTACTGCTGTATACAATCCAGTTTATGGTGTGAGTGACCCTCTCCTATTTATAAAACTTCAATCTGATTCTTCTCTGACAAAGTCTCCTATTCAGAACATATTTTTCTAAGCAATGTCTCATTCTAAGTAGATTATTACACAGACAAAACAGTTTTCTACACTGAAAAATTTTCTAAAAAGTTTGGACTTTAAACAATTTTGGACAAAACAGTTTTCTACACTTCTAAAGAGTTTTGAATCAAATAAAGTCAGTCAGATGTTTTGCAAACAGAAAAACAAAAATCACTCAATTAGGTAGGAAATATGTTTTGTGACATCTGACAAAGAGAAGGAGCAAGACCCAGAGCAGCCTGAAAGAATCTACTGTGTCAAGCAGGGATATATCACACAATAAATTGTAGCACCAGAAAAGACTGTGTGCCACCAATGAGGGGTACTCAGGGAGTAGTGTGTGTGGAAGGTAACTTGGTCATGCGCACATCAGTAGTTTTTAAACCCACAAACCTTTGAACTCAGTGCAAACGCCCTAATCACTAGGCCACCATGCTAAGTTATAATAGTAAGGGTTAGTAACCTTAACCTGTGGCAGTCAGTAGTTAGAAAGAATAATGTTAAAGAGGTGTGTAAATAAGCCCAAGCGATGTCTGACACTACAGTATGCTCTAGCCCAACCCAGTGTGGAATTATTGGATGTCCAATTAGTAAGTTAAAAACTATTTGGGTTATACTGTCAGCTGGTCCATGTTTAAGGGAAAACCTGGTCTCATGTTTCAGGACAGCACCCTCCCACATGTTACAGAATATGAAGCTCTCATTTCTTGTAGCATAGCCCATAGCCTCCTTGCTAATCAGCAATGTAAGCTTAGATAGCCGCTACTATTCAGCAGCAGACGGACCAGCTAAACAAACCATCTGCTAGCTGCCATAAGCTGCCAGATTGCACTTTATTAAGACTGTGTCTGTCCCAAGACCAAATGGGAGAGCAGGAATAATCTCAAAACGTCTTAATTTAATAATTTAATGTAATCAGTCTTTCTCCAATAGCTTGCAAAAACAGCTTGTGTACATGAAAAACAGCTACTGTATATGAAATCGCTTACTGCTAAAGCCTTACATTCCTTACTTTAGAAGTATGCTTTTATTGAAAACAAATATTTGAACCATATAGAACATGCCTAAGTAACTAAATAGGACAGGTATAAGGGCTTATTGAAAAGAACATTTTACAAATGAATGAAAGCACTGGTATGCTTACTTTCAGTTTGGCAGCTGATTCTTTAGACAGAGCTTTGCAGACCAAGTCGATCTGGCATCCCACTTCACGCAGGATGGCTGCTTGCTCCTCTTGGAGGTCTCCTATTCTCATGTACAGCTCTGCCAATGAGTCCTCAACTGTGTCCCTTCTCAGCTCTTCTTGCTCTGTAAACTGCATATGCAGGAAGGCAGGTAGCTAACAAAAACAGACAAACCAATTGACCATTTTTAATTTACCTTTGCTTTCACTTGTTATATCTAGAGGTCATCTCTAGCAGTAGGTTGCTTACATATTCTATATATATATCCCAAAATCAAACTATGTTATCAATACAGTTGTCAGTTTTGCTCAGGTTACCACTCTGACCATCAGATACATCTTCTGAAGCTTTGCACGACTTTCCTCACTGCGGCTCAGCTGTTGTGTCAGTTTATCACACTCGGTTTTCATCCTCTCCAACTTTCGTTGTAGACCCCTTACCAGCTCCTTATCAACCTCTGCATCTGTCTAACAGATACAGAGAAAATAGAGAAGTTGGCTTAATATGTCCACCATCAAGAATATGTAGGTTTCCTCATAACAACATAGTGAACTGCACAAATGTCTGAGAAATCAGTGACATATCAAATACATTTACACATAGATATAGATAATACAGCAACAAAACACAAATTTGCATGGTTAATGAATATACATTCTATAACATTGTTATGATACAGATAATTGTTTTTGACAAACTGAATTTTGTAGTAAATATCCATGAAAATTTACAAACACAGAAGAGATGGCATTACTGAATTATGAGCCCTGAGTCCTAATACACAACTGGCAAACAGTAAATTGATTTTAAAAAATTAAATATTAAATGCTTGTTAAAAACTGTCATTTTGGATAACAAATGTGCTAATGTATTTCATAGGACTGTCGCCTGCAGTTTGTGACAAGTGTTTGATAGACATGTATACACAAGTTATTAGTGTACAAAGCCATCACCCAACATTTTTCATTTTTCCTTTCTAATTAAATACTATTTAATAGGGGTATGACGAGACACTTTTCCCACGAGATGAGACGAGACATGAGACTGAGTTCACGAGAACGAGACGAGACTTTTAGACATTTAAAAAAAATGAAGACTATGTTTGAAAACCTCACGTGAGTCGGCTTTGTGCTGAGATGCTGGCGAGCCAGGTTTGTGGAACATGATAAAATTCATTACAACAGCCTAGCCTTGTAATGTGTGTGTGTGTAATCTACTTTTTTCAGTTTAGTAGTTGAGCAATGAGGGGAAAAAAACATTTCACGAGAACTGGGGTTGGAAATACTCTATGTATTCTCTCACATCACATCAAACAATCACGTGCACAACAATCCTAAACTGACCAAAAACAATAACCTTTGCTCATATGCACTTAATTAAGCAGACTTGGACCTATAAATAATTTTGACATAACTGTTTTATAATTGAAGGTGGAGAAAGAACACGGCAGCAGCAGCAGGTTATCGCCCTTTTAAAACAGGCGAACTACCGTAATTAGAAACTTCAAACAAAATCTTTGAGTGATGGAAACTAGCCACATTATTATTTAATAAAACAAAAAGCTGAAATTAGTGTGAGCTCTGTCCTTGGTGGCTCGCTGCAAGCTTTTTAACTTCAGGACACAGAGACCTATCTACCTACCAGAGATATCACATTTGAATTTGACTGTTTTAATATTAAATCATTTTAAAACTTGCAGTTGGAAG
>JBBMFX010047604.1:0-11329 GCA_037832545.1 Rhabdalestes septentrionalis
TTAGAATAAGGAGCTATCTTCAGCGTCGTTGCCGGCTTTACTAACTGGGGTTTGGGAGGATTCCCTCCATCCCCGAAAATTAATTGCTCCTGTGCCTTCACCTCAAGCACGAGCAAATCAGTTTCTTCCATCGAAAATCTTTCCTGACATCCAGGTAATTCTGCCATCATTATATACAGCACACCATGGAACATGCACCGGGATTTAAAGGGAGTGTGAGTGGTTCATTGGTTCATTGCATGCTACGCCCCAAACACACCCATGATTAATTTACTCATTTAAGGCAACCCATTTGATCTATGCGCCAGACGCGATGTTCACTTTTCCTACTGGCACTATAGCGTTTTGCACTGGCCCCTCCCCCAAAGGCAACTGCATTTCAGACTTCCTCTCCTATTCAGAGATGGTTACGTCAGTAACACAGTAACACTAACACACACAGATCCTCTTATATTTTATTGATACTGAGCCTAATTGGCTAATGACTGGAATAAAGATGCAAGAAAATAAATGGTAATATCGCTTTTAGGAAAATTACTCTAAAGAGGTTGTTATTAATGTTCTTAGGAAGACTCCTGTTTGGATCTTTTTGAATGCTTGTTAGAGGTTGTTTACAACTGTATCTGATCCTTGTTTATTGACACATTAGAGCCACCATTGTCTGGCACACAGGTCACGGGATGTGTACAAGATATCTGAAACGATGTGTGTCACATAAAAGCCAAGGTAAGGAGGTAGCCATTGCTCATCACCTCGAATCCAGCTAAAGTTTCGACTCTTCAGGACAATAAGTACTCTGGTTTTTCCATCTCCCATGAGTGTAGGAGAACGCTGAATCCAGGTGCGTGTATTTACTCTCTAGAGGAGAGCTCTCAGATCAAAGCTTGCGGACTACCTACTCACTCATATTTACTCCGCGATTGGGTTTCTCATCCATGCTACATAGGCATTTGTTCACTCAGTCCTGACAGAATACTGACAGAATGTCTGAGCCTTGTAATGTAAACCCAGCAGAGTTCAATGCCTTGTGTGAGACTGTAGCCCATCAGGCAGCAGAGATAGACTGGGTCGAGATGTGGTGTGCCTGCAAAAGGCTCAACATGAGTCCTTTGCAGCTTGTGTGAAGCTGACTCAGCGGGTTGCTACACACGAGAAAGCATATCATGAGCTGTCTGCTGTGCATTCGGCTCCACAGGCTGAGATTTGGTCTTCCCCTCTCCTTCCTTACGAACCTAAAATTTCATTAGCTGATAAGTGGGATGGGGGATTGGAAGAGCAGTGTCTTCCAGACAAAGCTTAATTGAATTAAATTAAATTTCAATTTCAGTTTTATATATATATATTACACTTTTTACAACCAGGTTGTCACAACACAGCTTTACAGAGTCCATGTCTGAGCCCCTAGTGAGTAAGCCCAAGGCACCAGAGGTAAGGAAATACTCCCTCAGCTGGAGAAAGAAACCTCAGGAGGCAGACTCAAAATGGGAAGCTGTCCTCCCCAGATTGGCCCAGTAAGAAAGGAGCGAAAATCATTATGGGGATAAATAAGAAGAGGCCTCAATGAACAAGATTCTAGAGGGATATTATGACTAACAGAGTTGGTTTCACTAAATGTCCAGAAAGGTAAGTACTGTTGGAAGAGGAGAGTCCACAGTCCATAAACATCAGGATCAGGAACAAAATCTCCGCCAGAGCTTTAGGCAGTAGTTGCCCCAGCATGGGGAGGAGCCCGAGTGGTGCCAGGGCCCTTGGTGACCAGTCTGGCGAATGTGCAACAGTTCGCCTCAGAAAAAACAGAGGAGAAAGTTCATTCAATTTATGAGGCATTGTCAATATATATGAGGAGTGCAAATTATGGCTCCGGGATATCTAGCTTGAGGAGCCTAGCTAGAAAGGGCAGAACAGAGAGGTGTGATGGGCATGAGAGTGCCACTCCACCATCACAAACCTCAGTGAATGTGAGGAGTGATGGGGCAAAAACACCAGTGTCCCAGTTTGCTTGAATTCTCTGTGCCCACTGCCTCCCAGCTCCCATCTAACAGAAAAATTTTATACAAAAAGCCTAATTAAAGAAGTATGTTTTCAGCTTGGACCTAAAAACTGAGACTGTGCCTGAATGTTGTTTGGAATAGCATTGCAGAACTTGGGGGCTATATCTGAGAACGCTCTCCCCACTGATTAAGCTTTCCTAATTCTGAGTACAAGTAAGTAGCCAGCACCATGAGATCTGAGCGACTGTGGAAGTTCATGATAAGTTCATGGAGTTCATAGAGGTAGTCAGGTGCAAGGCCATTTAAGGCATTATATGTGATTATTAGAATTTTGTAGTCAATATAAAATTTGTTTGCAAGCCAATGAGGTCTAGATAATATTGGACCAATGTGGTTGAATTTCCTTGTTCTAGTGAGGATGCTAGCTACCATGTCCTGAATGAGTTGAAGCTTGTTTAGGTTTTAGTTGGAGCATTCTGGCAAGTGGCTGTTACGATAATCATGTCTGGATGTAATAATTACTTGGACTGGATGTAATAAAGGCGATTTTTTTCTGCAGCAAGGAGACATAATGCACTTCTTAACTTAGCAATGTTTCATAGAGGAAGGAATGCTAATTTATTAATAGCACTCATATGAGTGGCGAATGAAAATCGAGATCCATAGTGATATGGAGAGTCTTTACAGTTAATGTTGGAGAGGCTAAGGAACCAGAAAGTTCAAGCATTAGACCTGACAGGTTTTGGACCCAGAAGAAGAACCTCAGTTTTATCTGCATTGAGTAAGAGAAAGTTATGTGACATCCAGTCTTTAATGCAGTCCCAAATCTTATTTAATCTAAGTTCATCATCGGGATTTGCAGAGATATAAAGCTGTCTATTGTCTGCATAGCAGCGAAAGCTAATTCCATGTTTTGAATAATCACCCTAAGGGCAGCAAGTACAAAATAAATAAAAGCGGTCCTGAAACAGAAAATTGAGGGACACCATATTTTACTTTGGTAGGTGCTGAGGATTCCCTGTTAAGTCTTACAAACTGATAGCGGTCAGTCATGTATGATATAAACCAGTATAAGGTGGTTTCAGTGATTTGGAGTCTAGTCTGTCTAGTAAAATAGTTTTCTAGTCTGTCTAGTTAAATAGCATGGTCAATTGTGTCGAATTCTGCTCTAATGTTAAGCAGAACCAGCAGAGAGACAAACCCTTTATCAGTGGACAATAAAAGGTAATTTACTATATTTATTAAGGCTGTTCCTGTGCTATGATAAAGAAGGAACGCAGATTGAAATTATTCCTATATATGTTTTTTGTGTAGTAATGAATATAACTGGTTGGCCACAACTTTCTCTGTAATCTTAGATAGGAATGAAAGGTTAAAGATAGGTCGATAACTTGAGGGCTTGCATGGATCAAGGTGCGTGTTTTTAAAAGAGGTTTAATAACTGCTATTTTAAAAGGTTTCAGTAGATAACCAATACTAAAGAAGCATTAAATACTGATAAGAAAGGCCCGATGATTACTGGTAGGATTTCTTTAAGCAAGCTCATAGAAATAGAGTCAAGTGAACAGGTACAGGATTTTGAAGAGAGACTAATTTCTGAAAGGGTTAAAAGAATTGATTTCTCAGCTACAGCTGAGATTTGAACAGTATCTATGTCTGCTGAATCAGGCTGCAAATGTGGTTGCCTAATTATTTCTACTTAATTATTGAAAAAGTCAATAAAACCTGCCAGGTCATATCCAGGGCTTAAGTCATAAGTTATCAAGATTCTGATCAGTTATTAATTTGTTGGCAAGGGCAGTTTAACAGGAGAGCGGTCTTATGTTTAACAGTCTCAATTTTAGATTTAGACCTAAGGTGCTGACCTTACTGGGAATATGAGAGATATTAATTAAATTATTTAAGCACACTTTTTGGTTACAGACACAGTCTTGATATTATAAAACTTAGAGTGAAACCTAGGTGTTGGCTCAATGCAGCTAACAGATGGTCGGTTAAGCCAGTTTGTTTGCTTCCTAGCCCTGGCACTGGTTTGTCAGCAGCGACTACCTGAACTGTGCTCTGGCTAGCTAACAGAATATGGGCTGTGCTGCAGGAGCAGGGGCGTAGCACCAAAATTCTGGGCCCTATGAACAAGCAGTGGCCATGGGCCCCCATAAGCTTGAGGTTCTACCTACAACCTCATGGACCCTCCCCCCACTTTGGGCCCTGGTAATTTAGTTCCACTTCACACCCAACTATGACAACCCTGTGCAGGAAATGAGAGCACCAGGGGTGGATACTAGCCAGGCTTGCTCTTAAATGTGGAACAATAGTCAAGAAATCCCACATTGTTTTCTGAGCAATTCCAGCAATTCAGCGCCCAATGTCTGCTGCATGCCTCAGGGCCACAGCATATTGGGAAGGGGCCAGAGCATACTACTGCATAGGTCATGATCTGGGTTAATTTGCACACCTCTTTAACACTAGCCTTATTAATCACCTATAATCAGAGCATTTTGAACAGGCTTCTCAGCTGGTGCTTCACTGCAAATAGTCCACCAAATACACCTGACTCAAGTCTCCTATCCCTAATTATAATCCAGATGCATTACTCTAACTCTGAAACCTCCATTTGAAATGTACCTAACAAACAATTCACACAAGTTAAGTTTATGCTGGTGCTAGAGCTTGTGACGGAGAAAGGGGCTGAACTACACATGCTGCAATCTGTGCAGAGAAGGTGTACTGAACCTTACTGTTTATTGGACCAGTTGTCCCTTGTCAGTGAGCTGGTAACGTTGTAGAATGATGAAATAGTTTAATAATCGTCCAAAAACATTAGGTTAACTCACTAGTAAGTTACAATTTGAAACTAAACAGAAATAAACACCATAAAAATGCTTTTTAAAACCCATTTTCTTCATCCAAAAAGCTATTCGTTGTAGAGGTGGATGCCTCTGATGTGGGCAGTGGAGCTGTCCTCTCTCAGTGAGATCCTGACCAGAAACTGCACCCTTGCAGTTTCTTCTACAGAAAATGTAATCCCACTCAGCGGCCATATGGGGTAGGGACCACAAGCTGTTGGCCATCAAGTGGACTCCGGAATAATGGTGTCACTGGCTCCAGGGCAGCCTGGACAGACCATCAGAGCCTCCTGCCTATTCAGCTTGTTTACACCTCTCATATCGTCCGGGGTCAATGAGGTGGGTTAATTGGCAGATGCACTGTCCCGTCAACACAAGGACAAAGCACCCTGAACAGATCCTGCACCTGTTCACAGTCCCAATATCATAATTTTTGCTTTGAGGTGGGAGCTGGAAGATCAAATTTGACAGGCCCACACCTTGGAGCCTCATGCACCAGACTCCGCACTTGGAAGCCTCATCCCCTCCAACCAGAGGTTCTGCAGTGTGGCCACGATTCAGCCCTCTCTGGAAATCTTGGAGATTGTCGGACATGATCCTACATCCTCGAATGCATGGTGTGAGCCAGCGCAAAGACATCTAACAAACCCACTCACCGAGAACTGCAGCGTCTCCCTGTTCCCCAACGACACATGTTGCACATTGCGCTGGACTTCGTCACCAGTCTGCTGGAGTCAAGTGGGAAAAATACCAGTTTATCCATATTTTACCCATATTCTCCAAGGCTGTGCACCTGGTCCCCTTAGCCATACTCCCCACTGCCAAAGCCACAGAGGAAACTATTATCAAGTATAGTCCATTTGCAGGGGGTTACCAAGTACAGCCAAGTTCTGGCAAAACTTCCGCCATCTGATTGGTTCATCTAGTAGTCTCTCATCCAGGTATAATTCTCAGGTGATTGGTCCAGTTAAATGGAACAACCAACACATAGAGCATATTCTGAGATGCTCTGTGGTGGATCAGCAGCACTCCAACCTCACTTGGGCTGAGCTTTCACACAATCTGCAGTTCTCCTCAGCTACTGGATTCAGTCCTTTTGAGGTATTACAGCCTCCGAAGTTCAGACATCATTATCAGCACCATTATGTTTCATGTAGGTGATAGTGTACGGCTGATGAACAAACATCTCCATCTGCACACCGAATCCAAGAAACAAACTGGTTTATTGGCCCCTAAAATATAACCCATGGAATTAAACCTGTCACCTTCCGGCTCCAGCTGCCTACTGTGCTCTGGGTTCACCCAGTTGTTCATGTGTTTCAATTAAAACCTGTTTTTTATTCTCTGTTTTTCCTCAGGTTCCTGCCCTCCCTCCTCTCCAGATTGTGGATTGTGGTCTGGCGTATGCAGGGCGCTTCATTCTGGATCGATTTTGATTCAGGACTACCGTAAATGGGTGTCCTCCCAGACATGTCCGTCTGGTGATGGCCCTGGAGGGGGGGTACTGTCACACACATGAAGCACCAGAAATGGTATAAAAGCCCAAGGTAAGGAGGTAGCATGTGCTCAACACCCCACATCCAGCTAAAGATTCAGATTTTCAAGACTGTGAGCATATCTTCCGTGTGTATAAGAGAATGCTGATTCCACTGTATGAGAATTGTGACTCACTCATGTTTACTCCTGAAATCCTGAAAACTATTTTAATTTAATATCTTTTACATTATTAACCCTTATAGTCATGCATGAACACACTACCGCACTGTGAAATGCTCTACATTTAACCTATTCACCAAGTGAAGCAAGGGGCTGCCGCCAATGTGGTGTGCCTGGGGAGCGGTGTGTGGGGGCGGCACTGGTCTTGTTCCTCAGTGGTGACACAAGCAGTTGAGATTTGAACCCACAGACTTCTGAGAGCAGGGCCAACTCCCTAACCATTACTCCAGCTGACCATTTATATATAATTTCTTTGGTAGGATCACTGCCTTCCAAGGCATTGTGTATTATTTTTTTGCCATCTTGCAGAGTTAGAAAAGTTTTAGAAAAAGTTAAAAACAAGGAAGTTTTTATGGAGCTCCGTTTTTCTGTTTCTGCATTTCGGGACAAATATATAATGCAATATGATCTTACCAGCCTTCTCTAGATAACACAAAAAGAGGTTATTACCTTCAACGTGGACCTCTTTTATAAAACACCTCTTAGTCTACTGCAATGTAATATAAAACACACTCTCTCTCTCATTTTGTTCTTGCATATAGGGTGCCGTGCGACAGTTTTACAATACGCCTCAATGGCTGGTCGCATTTACATGCCAGCTCAGAGGTGCTGTTGCATCAGCAGGCCAAAGCCTAAAACCCTGGGGGAGGTTTGAAGGCACAATGTCTCTGAGACCATGGGTCACTGTTAAACCTTCTGTAAACTCACCCCACCACTTTGCACAGGCCGAGGCTCTGTGTCATTTTGAGTGCTGAGGATGTATTAATGATAGGGAAGTTTATTTCTCTCTCGCTCATTCTTTCTTCCACTCTCCCCCTCCATCTCTCTTGTTCTCCATCACTCTCTCTCCTCTCTATCTGTCTGTCTCTCTCTGCTCTCTCACTCTCTCTCTCCATCGCTCTTGCTCTCTATATCTCTCTCCTCTCTTTTTTTGCTGTCTCCATCTCTCTCCTCTATTTCTACATCTCTCTTTCCTCTCCCTCTATCTCCTCTCCCTCTGCCCCTTCTCTTGCTCTCTCTCTCCTCTCTCTGTCTTTATCTCTCCCTCTCTTCTCCATCTCTCTCTTTCAGTATCTCCCTCTCTCACTCTTTCTAGCTCTCTCTCTCCATCTCTCTTTCTCTTATTTCCCTGTCTTTGTCTCTACTTCCTTTCTATCTCCCCATCTCTCTCTCTCTCTCTCTCTCTCTCTCTCTCTCTCTCTCTCTCTCTCTCTCTCTCTCTCCCTCTCCCCCCCTCCCCTCCCTCTCTGTTTGATATTCAGAAGCCTGAGCTGTGAGAAATCTTCCCGTTCTCTTTCCCTTTTTATATATATATATATATTTTCTCGGTGAGGACTTCAAGAGGCTGTGTGTGGGATGAAGCTCGTCAGAGCCGCAAATATCATCGTTTGTTCTCTCCAGTTCCTGATCGATAGAGAATATCATTATATGGGTTCTCTCTCAGAATTTCAGCTCCTCTCCAACATTCCTGAACTCTCAGTGTCTCTCATCTCCTACAGAAACGAGCCTCTCCACCCAGTTCCACTCTCTGATAACCCCAGGGTTCTTCTCCACTTTCCTTGGACTAGAAGAACATCTTCATTTTCAGAAACTGTGGTTCTAGCTGGTCTTATTGGTCATGAAAACCAACCCCGTTTCCTGACCCCTGACGTAAGTGGTTCTTGGTTCTGAACCAGCAAAGTGTTGGTGCCACTCTAGAAACAGTTTTTCTGTCTTTAAATAACTGGTTTGAGATTTGAAGAGTGTTTCAGGGAACCTGAAACCTGCCCCAGACCCAAATTATTCTAATGCCCTCCCTTCATTTCTTCAAATTTCTCTTCCAGGCTCTCTTGTATGTGAGTGTGTTGTTGAGGAGTAGTTCTCCAGGCTTCCTGAAGTACTTCCAGAGACTCTCATTTCCAGTCCAGTCCCTGAACCAGACCAGTTTCAGAGGAATGTTTCTGTTGATTAAGACACATGATGACCTACGCATTAATCATTCAAGCAGAACAAAGAGCGTCTAACTGAAGTCCTGAACCAGTGAAGAACCAGGAGCAGATGGTTCCAGATGATGGGGCAGTGATCAGTATACTGGTGGTGCTGAATGCCGAGTGGCTGGAACTCCTTTATCTAGACTCCTTGTGTCTTTAGACTCTCAACCAAAAGGGACAAGACTCACTTTGAACCAATAACACGCAAAGACAAATTGACACACATGAACTTATATAGTGAGGAGAGACAGCCTCAGGTGCGAGGCTGTCCACAGCCTCCGCCTCGGAGCCGGCCTCCACGGCCGGAGGGGTTTCCTGCAGCTGGGGCACAGAGGATCCTCAAGCCCCCACGTTGCCTCATGGCTCGGCCGCTCTCGCTGTCTCCTCCGCTGTCGCGGACGGAGTGTCTGCTTCTCCCCCCTTCTTGTGTCTGCTTCTCCCCCCTTCTGTGGCGGTTGGTGGGGTTCTCTGTGTTGGAGCTGCGACGAGGGTAGATGGTGGGGCGGAGTAGGTTCGGAGCAAGGCCGCCACTTTTCGCAGCTGAGGACCTCCAGCTCCAGAGAGGGGAACGAGCCATCAGCCGGCTCCGTGCAGGCTCCCGCGCCTGCTTCCACCTCTCAGGGAGCGGATCCCAGCGAAACGCCAGTGGGAGACCCAAAAGAGCCACCTCCTCTGACCTCAGTCTCGGGGGGGCTCATTGCAGATTGAGATTCCTGCAGCCTCCTCGCTGGCGGAGGTAACCGCAGCTCAGCGCGGTCCCTGGCCACCAAGCCTTTACCTCGCCGCGGCGGAAAGAGTGTGGACTCCCTCCGCTTCTCGCCAACAGCGCCCTTGATTGGTAGGCGTGTTATTCTGTCGTGACCTCCCCTGGGTTCCCAAGGAAGGCGGGAATGTCCACACAGATCCATGAACCAAGACTCACTTTGAACCAATAACACGCAAAGACAAATTGACACACATGAACTTATATAGTGAGGGCTATGACTCTGTGATATTCTCTGCATGTGGAACTAATCTCATTAATGAGACCAGTGAATACCAGAGAGCCATAGCCCACCAAACAAAGATGAGTGTGCTCCCTAGTGATCACCCTCTGACCTGACACATCTCTTCAGTTTGACAGAGATCAGACAGTCTGACAGGAAAGAAATGGTGTTTTCTTGCAAATTATGAAGAGATGAGGGGATGCCAGACGTTAGCACAGCACAGTAAATAATGTCCAGAATGATGAACAAAGCTGTAGATGCATGTTTGGATTTGTGCCATTTTCAACACAGATTGCAACCATGACATTTAAAACTATGGCTTCCTCTGAAGAAGCCATAAACTCACAGACTGATTAAAGCTGCCGGTGTTCTCTTTATAGCTCCTCTAATGAGCTTCACACATTCAGGAACAATGTAACAGCTTGAACAAGGCAGTAAAATTCTGAGGACCACACTGAGCATAAGGAAAGAAGACATTAGACCATGAACACCTCAATAAATGCAAGAACGTGAGATATTAGTCTATAAACACCCCAATAAACACTAGAATAAGAGATATTAGTGTATAAACACCTCAATAAACACTTGAATAGAAGATATTAGTCTATAAACACCTCAATAAACACTAGAATTGGAGATATTAGTGTATAAACACCTCAGTAAACTCTAGAATAGGATATTACTGTATAAACACCTCAATAAACACTAGAATATGAGACATTAGTGTATAAACACCTCAATAAACACTAGAATTGGAGATATTAGTGTATAAACACCTCAGTAAACTCTAGATTAGGATATTACTGTATAAACACCTCAAAAAACACTAGAATATGAGACATTAGTGTATAAACACTAGAATAGGAGATATTAGTGTATAAACACCTCAATAAACACTAGAAAAGAATATATTCAAACATAAACACCTAAATAAATGCTACAATGTGAGATATTAGTGTATAAACACCTCAATAAAAACCATAATAGGAGATATTAGTGTATAAACACCCCAATATGCACTAGAATAAGAGATATTAGTGTATAAACCCCTCAATAAACACTACAATAGGAAATATTACTGTATAAATACCTCAATAAACACTAGAATATGAGATATTACTGTATAAACACCTCAATAAACACTAGAATAGCATATATTAGTGTATAAACACCTCAATTAACTCTAGAACAGGAGATACTAGTGTATAAACACCTCAATAAACACTAGAATAGGAGATATTAGTGTATAAACACCTCAATAAACACTAGAATAGGAGATATTAGTGTATAAACACCTCAATAAACACTAGAAAAGAAGATATTCAAACATAAACACCTAAATAAATGCTACAATGTGAGATATTAGTGTATAAACACCTCAATAAAAACTAGAATAGGAGATATTAGTGTATAAACACCTCAATATGCACTAGAATAAGAGATATTAGTGTATAAACACCTCAATAAATGCTAGAATAGGATATATTAGTGTATAAACCCCTCAATAAACACTACAATAGGAGATATATACCATCAATAAACACTAGAATATGAGATATTACTGTATAAACACCTCAATAAACACTAGAATAGGATATATTAGTGTATAAACACCTCAATAAACACTAGAATAGGAGATATTGCAGTATAAACACCTCAATAAACACTAGAATTGGAGATATTAGTGTATAAACACCTCAATAAACACTAGAACAGGATAAATTAGTGTATAAACACTCCAACAAACACTAGAATAGGAGATATTAGTGTATAAACACCCCAATAAACACTAGAATAGGAGATATTAGTGTATAAACACC
>JBBMFX010047633.1:0-11329 GCA_037832545.1 Rhabdalestes septentrionalis
TCTCTCTCTCTCTCTCTCTTTCTCTCTCACTCTCACTCTCACTCTCTCTCTCTTCCTGACTCTCTCTCTCACTCTCTCTCTGTCCCTCTATCTCTCTCTCTCTGTCTCTCTCTCTCCCTCTCCCTCTATCTCTCACTCTCTCTCCCTCTCTTCTCACTCTTGCGCACCCTCTCCTGTCTTTTTCTATGTCTCTCTCCCTCGCTCAGTCTCCTGTCGCTGAAGCTTTGCTCCTTCGTTTGATGTGCAATCAAAGTGAGATGACAAGGTATGTAATGTCCCTGCTTCTCTATCTGGACTCCTTTCTCAGCCTTGTTTGTGCGTGCTCCTACATACTGTCATCCTCCTATACACTGTTTTCATTTATAGACTGCAAGCACAGAGAGTGAGTGGAGAGGGAACATATCTGTGGTCATTAATGCAAGATGTGTGATGAAGATGTTATGAGCCACAGCTCCTCCTGCAGGTGAGACCCTGGCCTTCTACAAAGAGTAAAATTGATTTCTCTGCCATAATCAGAGTTTTTGTGCACAGCAAAGTGGTGCACAGTTCTAGAAGAAGTATTTCCACATTCTGAAATGGCCAGGTAAGGTCCATAATGCTTAGCTTGTGATGACTGGGTTTTATACTGAATTAACCTATCAATAAGTAATAGATAACACCTGTTTAAAAAAAACATACAAATCGGTAAAATAAAACACACAAAAAATGACACATTGTAAATCATTACCAAATGACTGCGGTGTACAATGCACATAGATATAAATAAAACAAACTTACTTGTGCTTGTTCTGATTAATTCTTAACTTTAAATGTCTTTGGACATTTGACAGATATATACAAATGTACATGTTTCTATATTAAACAGCACCATGTAAGAAGATTATTTTGTGGAAAGTTTATATTAATGTGTGTACAAGAAGTTTTAACAGTGACTTCCAGCACATCTTGTTCAATCTGATTAGAACTGAAGCTATCAGTCACAACTAGTACTGACTGCAGACTACTGGAAGGTGGAGCTGTGCATCTTTCGCCTAAAAATTTTAATTGTAGGACAAATCCACAGGTCATTTCACAATGCTTAATAAGTCACAGACTTATATGAAACTAGTATGGGCTAGTTGGAAATCAGCTCCATCTTTGTGGGTCCATAGGAGTCTAAAATAACTAGAGGACGCCATTTTTTAAATGCAACAATTATTTTAATACCAGCCATTCATAATTTACACCCTTAAAAAAAGAGGGGTCTTCAAGGTTGTCTCATTAAAGACAAGGCATATCTATAAAGCCACCACATATATATAAAGCCATCACTATAAGAACCTTTTTTTTCATAAATATTTATTTTCCTGATTAAATAATTATTTCATGGAATTGACAATTTGTTTGTAAATTATAAATGGAAGTTTTTTTTCTATAACAATAAAAAGAGTGTTATTTTATAACCAGCCATTTTGGAACCTTATAGAATCATTTTGATAAGATTCCAAAATATGTCATTAAGAAAACACATTTTGTAGCCAAAGCAACAAAAGCTGTGCAGGAAATCCATTATCGGAAACCTAATACATGCTGTTTACAGTAATAATCAAGCTTTTTATTTTGCTAAATTAAGCTTCAGCTACTTTAAATCAGCTGTAATAGGCAGCAAGGGCTCCCATCAACACCACACCAGATTGTCAGTGCACCACTACATAAATACAGTTGGATAATGCACTGACCTGGCCTGGACTCTGCCACAGTTTGTCACAGTTAGTGTAGAATTGATCATCACTTTAACTGACTGGAACAAGTTATTCCTGATTGTGTGTAAACGGATTAAAGTGCCTAGAATTCTCAGTCAGCAATGAAGAAAAAAATGACTGCATGCATCGTCCCTAGGTTCAGAAGTGCAAGTGCTGTCATTGGAGGGACAATCTGTCCGGAAACTGAGTGTGCTCAGAGATGATAGGGTAGCAGGAGAGAGCACAGTTGCCATGACAACCTTGCAGGAGCCCTTGAACTTTATGTCACGTGATGCTGAAAGCTCAGGCCAAAGCATGTCTCTCCAAGCCCGGGTTGCATCCTCCTCAGACTGCATGGCAGCTAGAGTGAATGCATGAGTGGATACATGCACCATATCGGGTGTTTTGTGGTGCACACCATATCGTGTGTTTCTCACTTCTCATAGATATCACTTGATTATGGCTATGGGGGGAAAATGCAACTAAACAAACACTGATACTGACATTTCATTTTCTTTCATGAGTGCATGAGCATGAGCATACTACCATCAAGCCACTGTTGCAGATGCATACACAGGTTTTTATCAGTTTTTTTACAGTAAGTAAACAAGAACATCATTCACACCTATTTACAAAACACTCTTTTACAGACGTTAACTGTAAATGTCACACCGAGAATGACCCTTCTCCTCTAAAAGCACTTCATCAACAATATGTGTGTTCCCACAATATTAGCTTTACATTTGAAAACATCCCAGCCCTCCCAAATTAAATAGTTTTGTGCAGGAGATTCCTAACGTGTTCAGAAATATACAGAAATTTGCATTCAGCCACAAACAATAGATAACACACCACATGAAAAAGGGAATAATTTCAGTCTTCTCCTGACCTCGTAAGAGGCCATAGTTTGAACTGTTACGATAAATCCTTCAGAGGATAAAGCACAACGTACATTTAGTTCACATAACTTAAAAGAAATCAGACATATATGAAGAGTGTGCTGGAACGCTCATGCTTTTAATTTCTGCATCATATATCACCAGGGAATCAGAAATAGGTTCGAGGGAGTTGTTCAGTGTGAGTTCAGTCAGGATAGAAATGCTCTTGATGTGGTGGGCAGCTGGGGCAGTGCACTAACATGAGGGATTTTTTTATGACGATAAATAGCCAATGCTGTTTACTTAAGTGGTTCTGTGGTTCTTGAAATAGCCAGACTTCATCCTCAAGATTTACATCTCAGAAATGTGAATTTCAGATGGGCCTTGTCCTAAAAGACACTTGTTAGTCCTGCATTTCCTCAAACGGAGTTCAGAGAATAAAGCTGTCCTCTGTGACAGTTATAGGTAATAATTATTGCAGTGTTGTCCGTCGTCACCGTCTGTTAGTGTTTGGTGGTACAAACCCTCAGGAGACCCACCACCACAAGCTTTGAAAGGTATAAAGCCGTCTGTGTGGTCGCAAACAGGTTTTCCTGGGCAATAAGTAAAACTCAAGCAAACACATGGCTTTTAATATTTAGTTTCCTTGGTTACTAAGGTTTTGTTTTTGGCCGCAGCGCCCCGGATACATTTAGAACCATAAAATACCAACCTGTCTTTTTTCCTTCAACTTTTTTTATTTTAAGAAGTGTGTTACATTTTAGGATCAAAATCTTTCTGCTACACTTCAAAATGTAAACAGTGCTTTCAAACAAAATGACATTTCAAGAGAAATTGCAGGAAGGAAAAATTATGCGATGCCCATCAAAGATCTGAGGACATTTCGCTGTCATAGAATTTACATGCAGACTCGGGGGTTCGAAAAAGAACATGCATGACATTTGGCAGCTGTCATAAAAAATACAGTTAACTTTGGCTTATCAGGCAAAACAAGTCAAAAGTAGCAAATTGTTGTTTTTTTTAAAGGAACAATTTTAAAGCAGGAACAGGTCTTTTTTATCCTATTATATTGTTGCTGCTGAAACTAAACTTTCTCACCATAAAAGTAACTTTAATGTATGTGATAAAATGCTTGGACCATTTCTGTTGGTCTCTACATCACAGCTTTTCTGCTGATATTTTAAAATTAAGCTTACATATTGGCATGTATTTCCGAATAACTGCATTATTCAGAGAAAAACGGGTAAATATTTGTGACGTTGCTGCCTTGGAAATAATGCCAAAGCTCACACAATTTGCACTCGTTCTAATATCAGAACGCAAAACGTTTCCGAGTTTTCAGGATTTGGTTTTAACAGTTTGGAAAGGAAATTGTCAAATCGTTAATTTGGCAAAATTTGTGTAGAAGTGTAAAGTAGCTTTTTTGACACGTGTAAACACACCACAACACACCATACAGTGTAAAACTTTCAAATGAACCCATTTAACTCGGTGAAGCCGTGGCCAGCCTGCAATGCAGCGCCCGGGGGAGCAGTGTGTGGGGACAGTCAATTGCTCAAGGGTACCTCAGTGGTACCACACGCAGTCCTGGGATTCAAACCCATAACCTTCCGATCACAGGATCAAGTCCCTAACCAGCAGGCCACCAGCTGCTCATACTGATCCTAAAACTCGTACTTATACTAATATTAGCATTACTATTAAGCATTAGTCTGTTCTGTGAAAGGACCACTCAACCTCTCAGCTTCTTTTGCAAACTCATAACACACTAATAATTAGTAACATGGGCAGTTGGCCGTTGTATTATTTTTTCAGTATATATACGTTCAATAAAATTGGCTCAAATGTTAAATATACAAATAAATATTGTACTGATTGAAGTTAGACAACACATCTGAAATTACATTTTTTCTTGAAAAGCAAGAGAAAATTAAAATATCAAAGGAAGACAACAATTCTTCAACTTTTATGAGCAGTGCATCTCCAAGCCTTCAGGGTTTACCACATTTCAGAATCAACATATAATGAGACTAAAACACTGATTCCAGCAGTATGCTCCTCTCCACATTAAAACACACCGGATTCTCATCCCAGCTGTCCTGCTCAGTGTCAACATGCTTCTTCCTCTTTGGCTTTCACGCTCTCTTCCACCTCCTCATTTCGGCCGCTGTCTTCTCCGCTTCCTTCCCTGCAGCAGTTTTGTTTATTATACCCTCAAATCCACTCAATCGCTACAACGTAAATGCACATAAATGCTTCCATTCCTTCAGAGCTGGGGACACCAGGAGACCGTCTCCAAGCAAAACATTTAATTTGAATGTATTGCTTATGGCTTGTTGAATTTCAAATGAGGGAGACTGATCTAACTCTAATGTTATATTACAGGCCATTAAAGAGGAACTAAAAATACACCACCCTCCACCAGGATAAATAATTTACATGCTTCTTTAAAGTTCACTCAGCATATGTTGACATAACGCTATAAAGAAAACATACCACTTATAGAATAAGTTAGTTAACAAAAGCTTTTAAAAGTGACTTTATGTGTTTGTACAAGTATAATAAGAAAATGACCAGCCAAGTGTACACTGCTGGTATAGCTTATGTCTACATACCTTTGCTGAGTGTTGGTGTCAGAACTATGCTGATCACCATCAATGTCAAGGTCTGTGTCTTCATTCTTGGATGCCTGTTTTTTGTCATTTTCTCCTTTGGATCTAACGAAGCTCTCATCCAATCCAGCCTGCTCTAAGGTGCTTTTGTACCTCCGTTCTGCATCATTCTTGGCATTTTTCTGGAAGAAACAATAAGAACAAATGAAACTGGACTGGAAGGCATGTATTTAAGGAGAATAACAGATTTTTCCAAAATGAATGCATAATTGGTTGGTAAACAAATGCTTCATTACAGAGTCAGCACTGTTCACAGCAGAGGTGGAAGGAACTAAAGCAACTAATAAAGCCACCAGCTACAAAATGCTAATGCATGAAATGGTTACAAATACGATGCCTGAGACATTTTTCAATGATTTTTAGAAGGTTTAAGGCAAAACATGTTTTATAAAGTCAATTCATTGTAGAGGCAGAGACGGTATAGGAGACCCGCCACTGGTTGGAAAATGAATGATAGCACTCAGAATGATTTTCTGGGATCATTTTACCTTTTAGCAAAAAGTGCCAATCAGCTTGCTCATAAAGCCATATGTTTCTAAAAATATCAATCCATTTGTCCCAGATGTGCACATGTGCAATACCCAGAACCACAAAAAAACTATTTATGATTTTATCTGTGATTTCATTTGGGTTTTAAGTAGCTAATATTGGTTCTACTTTCAGGTTTCTATGTTTCCCCATGTTCAAAGAGATGAGAGCCTGGGCTTGTAGGCGTAGAGCCGCCCAGAAACTGAGAGACTTCCCTATAACTACTCAGAGGTCGTGGTGAACCACTTCACATCAAACCTCTGAAAGACTTTGTCTCAAACTTTGAATTATGCACAACTGTAAGAAATCAGTGGACATAAAATGTTGTTGCAGGTGCTGAGTGGTTATAAAATAATGTATGTCAAATTTCAAAGATGCTGCAGCATTACCTGTGAGATCTGTTCAAAGAGGTATGGGCGGGATGTGACTCGAGCTTTCATCTCTCTCAGTTCTCTTTTATAATTCTTCGCTCTCTCTTGATCAGCTTGCCTTCAGATAATATAAATACATATAAATAAAACATTTATACATATTCTAAATAAATAACTCTGAGAGTACTGTGCACTCTATCAGTAGAATAACATCACCATGTGTGCCCTTTCTTGCAATAAGAGGACTTCTTGCCTATGCTGCTTGAGTTTCTCCTGATAGACCTCTTTAAGACTGTTATGAGGGTCCATGGCCTTGGCCCGTCCTGCCACTGCTCTGCTCATGGCCTGGGAATTTATTCTGTGTCGTTTCAGCCACTCAGCGTTTTCACACTCCTTTATATCCCTCAGCTCCAGAGACTTCCTGCATGTTGTGAAAATTTTTTAAAAGAGAGCGAAATAAATAAGAGTCAGGAAACTCATAGGTCAGTTTACCATTTAACCACAGATCTTCTAACAAATCTTAATCTTAGTTTGTGTTGAGTCAGACAATACTGCAGTGTGTCAAAAAGTTCATACTTTAAAGATTGACCCTCCCAGGTGCCCACATTTAGGCTTACATATAAGTGGGCACCTGGGAGGGTCTATTTTCAAAGTATGAACTTTGTGACACACTACAGTATCGTCTGACTCAGCACAAACTCTGTTACACACGTAAGCTCAGAACATACACACAGAACAATGGGAAATATTTTCTACACATTTGCTAGAAAAATCAATGTCATTAGAAAAGTCATCTTCTGTAAATGTAATGTAAAGTATATTACTATCTCAAACTATGGAAAACTATAGAAGTATTGTGATGTTTATAGAAGAGCGGTGCCTGTACTTTCTGTGGGTTTGCTTCAGCATTTCCCAGCAGAGCTCTGAGGTGGATTTTGTGTGCACAGGTGTCGGCTCACCTTATAGCCATGGATCTTTTTCTGTCCGCTTCTGTTGTGTAAGTTGGAAGAGTATCCATGGACAGTGATGTCAAGCCACTAAATGAATTGCTTCGCTTTAAACTGCTCTTGCTTGTGGAGTTCTAATGGGAAAAATACAGTATTCTTATTTCTTCAGGAAGAAATTTGAATTTATTCAATTAATTTAGTTTCATTTTATTTGACATAAAACCTCAAATTTAAACCAACCAGTGATTGGCCTGTGCTGGTTCTGCTGTGACGTGGTTGGAGAGCAGATGTGCGCAGTTGGAATGGCTTGCAGGAGGTAATTTCTCTCTTTTCTGCCGTCTCCAGCACCTTTCTCTGGAAGGCCTGGTACAGTTTATCAAAGTCTGGGACCTGATCGTTGATCTTTGGTCTAAAGGATGGCCTCTGTTCCAAGAAGCCCACCACCCTGCTCTTGGTCTTCTGGGCTGTGCGGACTTGCTGGCTGTCATATCTTGGTGCTTGGCTCTGAATGGGGGCTGATGAGGCCCTGAGGGTCTCCTGGGCTCTTGCCTGGATGCGTATTTTCCTCTTCTGCTCCTCCTCTGTGACATGAATTGAAGTTCTGAAGGTAAATCTTTGCAATAAATCAACATCCATTCATTGATTTTCTGTAACGGCTTATTCCTTACTAAGGATGCGGATACCCAGGGCATATCCCAGGGTCTACAGGTGTGAGGCAGCCCACCGCAAAATAAATGAACAGTTTACCATGTTAGAGGAATGGCTCCATGAAAAATCAGATTTACAATTTTTTCCATTACTCTGGAAATGTTATTGAACAGCAAAGACCAATAGAAACAAAATAAGACAATACTCACAAATGCACAGAAAAAATTCAGGCTTCAAGATGCCCTTGGTGACATACGTGTATATAGGTATAGACGTGGGTGTAGAACCAAATTCTGGGCCCTATGCACAAGCAGTGGCCATGGGCCCCCATAAGCTCAAGGTTCACAAATACCTACAACCTCAGGGACCCTCCCCCCACTTGGGGCCCTGGTAATTTAGTCCCACCAACAACGACGCACCTGGGTATAGACACAATAAATAATTGTGTATGTTATCTATATATTGGGGTGTGCAAAGTGGCCGCTATTCGTATCTGTATTTGTAATTGTTAAAAGTGAAAATATTTTGTATTCATATTCGAGTGAAATTCGTAATGCAGCGCATAAACTCCGTCCGCCGCTCCCCGAATCTACTCCCAAACGCAAATTAAAATCACAAAAACAAAATTGAGAATCACAAAAACAAAAGAAGAATCACAAAAACAAAAAAAAAAGAATCACAAAAACAAAAGACGAATCACAAAAACAAAAGACGAATCACAAAAACAAAAGGAGTCACAAAAACAAATTGAGAAGCACAATTACATTAAGTACAACAAGCTTTGGAACCGAAAGTTACTCTGCCTGTAGCACGTTTTTCCAAACATGAACATTACCGTGACCCAAACGTAGCTCTCGCTATTCAAGAATATTTTGATACAGGACATACTACATATGTTCACCTCGCCTGGGTGTAGGCCTACTTCAGTCCCTCACGGAAGGTTCTCGTGGTTTTCTAGGCGGGGCAACCACCAATCTCTGTGAAACTTCACAGTTAGATAGAGCTCAGTGAGACATTTCCAAAGACCCCTTGTTTTCTATAATAGCCCCGGCGATCCGAGTTATAAAAACCCGATAGCATGTCCCTATACTTTTGTCCGACACGATCAATTAAGTCTAATAACTCCTGATAGTGGGGTGGGGTGGTGTGGTGGCGGGTGGTGGGGTATGATGGCAAGCGGGGGGGTTTTATGTCTAATTGAGCCCTATCTAACTTTGAATTGGTGACCGCGCCCGCCTAGAAAAGCCTCGATCACCTTTTATGTGGGCTACAAGCAGAGTAAAGCAGGTTTCAGACTGAACGCAGCATGCGCTGCGCTTTGCTCTGAAACACATTGTTTCCTACAGCTTTCGCGGCGCAAGAGCGGCATTGGGTTGTGCCGAACTCAGCGCAAGCACTGCGCAAGTGCGGCACCTCTCGACGACCTTGTATGCGCACCGCAGTCAAAGTCGAAATTTGTTGAACTTTGACCGCGGCACGCCGGGATGCACTTTTGCGCGACCAATAGAATCAAAGCATCGAAGCGGGCTAATGTTGAGCACAACTCGCTGATTTGTAAGAGAAAGCGCAAGCCCCGCGGCGAGCACAGCGCATGCCGCATTCGATCTGAAACTGTTTAAATTTAACAGTGCGGTCGTCCAATCAGTGTTATCTCCTGTTGCTGACTGGTTTCCAGAAGTGCTTAATGTAATTGTGCTTCTCAATTTGTTTTTGTGAAACATCTTTTGTTTTTGTGATTCTCAATTTTGTTTTTGTTATTCTCAATTTTGTTTTTGTAGTTCTTAATGTGATTTTGTGCTCCTTAATTTTTTTTTGTTTGTTTATGTGTTTCTCGTTGTTGTGCTTCTCAGTTTGTTGTGTTTCTACATTTGCTGTTGTGTTTAGTAATTTGTTGATGGCATATTTAAACAGAAAATGCGAAATTTTAAATTTTTGGGGGGATTTTTCACTAAACCATTCCTTTTAATAAAGAGACCAATAACTACACATTTACAGATAAAAGTGCATGACTAACAGCTTTACAGCTCATTTATTACTTTAAAAATGTGATCGCAAAAATGATGCCTATTGTCAATGACAATAAAATATGAAGAGCACCTCTTATTTTTTTAGAGATGGTTGGATCCATTACTGCTTTAGGTATAGATTTCCTCCCTCCAACATGCTTGCTGTTTTCGTTTTGTTTATCAGTGGCTGTCTCTTGCTTTGTTCTGTCTGTCTTCTGCTCCCGTTGGTGGAAAGTGAACGGTCTCTGCATTGACAGGAGCAACTCTTTCCTCTGCTGCCGCCCCTCCTGCCTCATATGTTCCTGATCACGGACTATATTATCATAAAGGGACATGGAGACGTGATCAGGGACAGGTGTCACATGAAACTGTTTCTGACACTCAGCCCAGTCTAGTTCCTCTTTCAGAATCACAGACTGCCTGGTTTCTTTGGCCTGGAGAACAGCTTCACCCTGGCAACTTTGAGGCTGGGCCCAGGACCGTGAAGGTTCGAACGACTTCCTCTGGTTCATCTTTCTGCTCAGGTCAGGTGTAGAGGAGGATCTCTTTGGTCTGTTAAACCTTTAGGTTCAAAGAGACAACAGTATTACTCCTCACAACAACAGTAACTTATTCAAGAGGAATACACGGATCTCTTTGGTCTGTTAAACCTTTAGGTTCAAAGAGACAACAGTATTACTCCACACAACAACAGTAACTTATTCAAGAGGAATACACATGCAGCTTTTAGCCATATGCCTGTTACAGTGTAAAGAAGTACTAAAACCGGTTCAAATTTAAGACATATTGTTTCAAAATGAATCAAATTGTGCTTACATGTAGATACCTCCTCTTTTTTTAACGCTGTTCCCATCACTACAGGAATTTTCCTGAGATCCACTGGTCTTCCATGCAGAGTCTGTGTTTGCAGTAAGCAGCAAACTCTGCTGTAACCTTCTTTCGAGATCAGTCTGATGTTGCAGCTCAATTTGCTGGAGCTGCTGCTGGTGTGCTGCTTTCAGATCCTGTAAATGATGCTCTAGAAAAATTGTGGACCGTTCTTTTTTCTCTAGAATGGAACGTAGATTCTCTGACAGTGTCATCATCCCTTCTTGAATGATGCTCTCTTCAGACATGAAATATTGTACGCGGGGAATGCCTGCGAAGAGGAGTAAATATCTTTAAATAGTTGTTCATGCTTTTGTTCATTTTTTTTTCATGAGATCATAGCATTTTCATCAGCTTTTAAAGAGACACATGATCCAATGTGTATTTTATGTAGTACACATGGTGTTCCACATGTTGGGAGAAAATCTTGTCTCTCAATGTTTTATATTTTTTCTTTTTGTTACATGTTACATCAACCATGTTACATATTAAGAGACTTCCTCCGGGATCAATTAAGTTTTCTGATTCTGACTATGAAGTGGCCTTTTATAGTCACACCTGCACAAATTACAAAACATAATTTTTTTTCTCTACAATTAACTAGGGGTGTGCGTTATGACGATATGAGATCGTGAAGACGATCTGTGTACTGACGATCTGCCAAAGCAGAGAGATCGTACTATCGTCTAAA
>JBBMFX010047654.1:0-11329 GCA_037832545.1 Rhabdalestes septentrionalis
GAGGGGATTATTTCACCAAAGAGATAAGATTCAAGATTCAACAGGGCTTTCCAAACACCCCCACCCCCTAAAAGGACCAGACTTTGCCGCAGCAACCCTGACCTCACCCAAACCCCACCCCATGCCCAAACCCCGCCCCCCAAGCGTCCCCCTCACAAAATTAAAAATGCTTCTGAAGCCCCTTGAACTATCTGAGGTGGATCTGAACAGTGTATGTTCACTCACAGTGCATTTTATTGCTCTCCACAAAGCCCTCATCATCCTTCTTGACTTTGGTGGGTGCGGTGCAGAATGTCTTGATATTATCATCCAGGTACCAGCTGAGGTTCTCATCAGACACGGTGAACATGAGGGCATACAGATAGTCGCCTGCTTTATCCCCATGCACATCCAGAGTACCTGAGGAATCACACATCAGATGTGTAATATCAGGCCTTTTATCTAAACATTTGCTTGCCTTACTGGCAGTTGTGATAACTCAATGCATTCAATCTGAACAATGTAAACAAAACAGGTCCTACTTTGGAACATGTAAGGCGAGTATTGTACTACAATGTATTCTAAACACAAGTAGGAAATTAAAATATATACCTTTTTTACAGATAACAAGTGGTCCAACGAGCCCAGTTGCCATGTCTTTAGGGGCTTTGACATGAGAGTGGTAGACTCGGGTCAGGCAGTTTGGGTCATCCTTGCTGGGAGCGTGAGAGGAGGCCAGGGGCCAGATGTAGCTGTAGGTCTTCCCAGGAGCAACAGAATCATCAAGCTTCTCTGCTGCCTCCGACATGTCTGGATACAGTGCTCCTGAAAAGGACCCGTACATGTTGTGTTTGGTAAATTTATAGGAACAGTTCAGCAACAAAACAAAACAAAACAAATGTTCACTTACATATTTGGATTACAAATGTTCATGTTTGGAAAGACATATTTGGATTACAGATTGTGCTTCTTTAGGTTAGAAATTGAGCTGCAATGTTAATGCTATTAATAAATAACATTCAGTGATCACCAAATATGCTTCTGTAAAAATACACCGCCAAATCTTCTCTCAACTCGCTCGAACCACATTCAGCTCTTCAGTATCAGACCTATCAGTGAGGTTTAGGACTAAGTGAGAATTATATTGAGCAATAAAGATGAAAAAAGCTTCACTGTTCCAGGCAGCCTTTTGAAACACTAGAACTTTCTGAGATTAGATCAGAATCCTCTTCATTTATGATTGCCATTGCCACATAAAACAAATTCTAGATCAGTGCTCTGACCCCTGAGGCAGTTTGCAAAAACAGCAACTGGGTGGGGGTGGGGCGAAGTGGGGGTGGGGGCGGGGCCAGCTTTGCAGTACCATGCGCTAATGTTGACAGTGCAGCGTCTCGTACACTAAAAGGCCAGGGGAACTATCAATGTTAAACAATATCACAAAGTGGAATTTTCATGTCATGGGACCACTGGGAGCACTGACAGAACTTCATAAAAACCTATTTAATGGATAATAATGACCCAACATTTCATTCAGCAATAGATGTGGACTGACCAATTTAGCAGGGTGGGTTGAAAAATCGACCCGTCTTGTCGGATAGGACTGACCCCACATGTATTCTGACCAATAGTAACCCAAGACTTTTTCTGCTGTCTTGCTGGTCTGCATCATTTTATATATATCATTTCACAGCTTCATTATATCTTTGCATTCTAAAATGTAGGAAATATTAGCTGGTCGTGACATGTTTTTAGCATCCGTATGCAATCTTGTGGTCTCCAAAATGAATACCTTCATTGGACTTGTTGTAGCTCATCCCGTGCGGATGAATGGAGTATGGACGAGTGGCCATGTTCTTTAGATGCACAATCACTGTGTCATCCTCCTCTGCGGTGATGAGGGGCCCCAAGAAGCCCAGCCATTTGGGTTTTTCTATCTCCTGCCTGAAGGTGGCGTCTGTGTACTGTAGGTACACTGCTTTCTTATACACGTGACCAATCCTCTGCTCCCCCTTCTCCAGAAATGTCCTTGCATGTCTGAAGAACAGCACATTATATTTAAAACCCCTGCAAAATCCCTCTTTACAGAGTTTACACACAAGCAATAAGCCTATATAATACAGGCTCGAAAACAGTGGCTATATTGTCTGTAATTAACTTAAATCTGTGGGGAGAAATGAACAATAAGATGCATTTTTACATTAAACTGGTTATATAATTTGTAATCATGTAATGTATGGAGAGTTCATATAGCAGAAAATGACACTCACTCATCTTCCTTCAGTGTCTTGTTTTGAATCAAGTTCATGCCAGTAGGAGCGTAATCCCACTGAACCTCTTTAATTGCTATAAAATATTCCCTTGTGATACAGGACACTGTCGCAATACAGCAGAAAAACCCGAGCAGGTTCCACTGTGGCCTCCCCATCTTGCTCCTCTGGGTTTGGAATGTCAGTGTTTCTGTTTGCTTCACTCCTTTTAAAGGTAAACGGTGACCCCCGCCAGCCAATAGCAAGAGTATGTTCAAAGGTATCAGGGCAGTTGACTCATAAGTTCTCCTGTAGCATATGGCCATAAAAGGGTAAACCTGATGAACTCCTAAATTTTGAGCAATGTTTGGCCCTCTTATATGAGGGGTCCAGGTAGAGTGAACACTGTAGATGCAACAAAACACGTTTGGATGTGCTCTGGTTGATAGATCTGCTAGATTCTAAACTCTACAGGTCACTGCATAACTGTAGACCCACCTTCAGTCTTATAGTTGTATCCATAAAATGTACTTATGGCTTGTACCTGCTATTCTTCATTTATTTTCCAGCTGATTTTGGATTAATGTAGTTTCCCGCTTTCTCCTTATCCTTTATTACCTCGCTATCATTTACTGTACGCACTATAAATGTATCCTTTTTAGGAACCACGTGTGATGAAAGCTGAATAAATATTGTAATAACTATTAGAATCATGTTTTAAAATGTAAATGGAAAGAAAAATTATATACCCTTTGGGGTAAGGTTTGAAATGACCCCCAGATTTGGAATTTCCCGTCTGTGTGAATAACGTAATCTTGGATAAACTGTGGGATCTATTCCAGAATCAATAGTTGCAGATAATGGCCTGACAACATCATTTCATTTTGGGGACAAAACAACAAATATTTGACAATTTTGTCCAATAAACAAAACTGCAGAATTCCCGAAATGTCAAAGGAATTAAATTCTGAAAGCAGAAATCTGAGTGGTGTCACTAGATCCCCGAGTCCCAATTTGATTGTGTGAGTAAATACAGTATGGTGATCTACTGCATTCTAGCAGCATAAAGTAGACAAAGAATGCTCAGAAATGCAAAAGCTGACGTAGAAAACAATAAAACATTGTGCAAAATAGCAAGCAGGCAACAGGATTAGAAAAAATGCATCGCATATGAAGGAATACAGGGTGTTTACAGTGGTAACTTGGGAGGAACTGTGCTGAGCGCGGTGGTGCTGGAGACCCATTTGTCTTTCTATCCTCACCAGGGTCCCAGACCCAGAGTATCACCCACATAACAGGATGCTGCCACCCTCACAGGACGCTTCACTGTAGGTCCTGTGTTCTTTAGACATTGAGCTACATTGGCTTTCTTCCAATCTCTGCTGTTAGTGGCCAAATAGTTCAGTTTTAGTCTTATCTGACCAAAACACCTTTTTCCTCTTGGCATCGGAATCTTCAAGGTGTGATTTGTCACAGCTCAACACAAATCTAATGTGGTTTTTGAGGAGAGAGCCACATTAGTGAAGTGTTTGTGATATTGTTGTGATGTCACGCAATGACCATCCTGCCATTCCTGCAACAGCTTCAGACTTTGCCATGGAATTTTAGACAGGCACCCTCTCGCTCATTAGAAAACACTTTCCATTCTGAACTCGTCTTTACTGTACTGATACATCCTTTGAATGTCCTGAACTTTCTCCCTGAGATGTTCTGCCACTCTTAGTTGATTGTTTACTTTCAGTTGCATGAAGTAGTGGAATTTTAAGCTGAAATAATCAAAACAATTACAATTAATCACAGGTTAAATAGCTTTGTGTACAATGGAGGAATTTTCTTATCCCATCCACAGCTGTCTGTCCTCGCAAATATTTTCCCACCCCGTCCCTTCTGTCCCCCATGAGAGACTTTTCCACCTGCAGGTTACACGGTCCAAAAGAAGAGAGCAGCCTTGAGCTCTGAGGATGTAAACAAGCTGGTTTTTTCCGAGTGATAACACGAGGGAGAAAGAAGATGGGAGGCAGACGTGTCCACAAGTGTCACAGATTGTTTGAGCTTCGCTGAATTTGTCATTCAAGATATCTGGCAACAGGCAAATGAGAAGTGAGGTTAAACTGTTTTGTTAAACTGTTGGTGTCTGTTGCTGAATTTATTTTGCTACATACAGTACTGTTAGTGTGAAGGAGGGAGGGGGGTACTCTATTGCTACCTCTAGGTTATAACTGTGACCCTACATTGTCTTAAACAGCTTATTAATTAAAAAAGCGTTTTTCTCCTCAGCATATTAGGACATGTTTTTAGTAGTTGTGACCCTTTTGCTCATGTACAGTGAAAATACATTTGTATTTTTTATCATATGTTCATTCAATCATATGCTAAAATGGATTTTAATTTTAAAACACTTTTTACAGCAAACTATGACATGTGCGATTCATTTAGATTAATTAATCAAAGAGCATATGATGAATTCATTTCTTAACCGCTGGACACACCTATATGTTACATTATATACGTTTTACTCTGAAATGTCACAGTACTGAAGGAAAATGTTGTAAAGACACATGTCAGGTTTTAGTCCAAGTCCATATGTTTCAATTTGGTTTAATTGGAACAACTGATTAATAAATACCTGTCTGGTGTTCAGGATCAGGCTCTTGTGAAAGCGGCGTCAGCGCGGGGCCCCGGAGCACTAATCAGATTTTACTGCAAATCCAGTTAATCCCAGCAACAGTGAACCTCACACTCTCTCCACTCTTTTACACAAAACATTCCAACAACATAGCACTTCATGTCTGAGATTCCACACATTTATTCTTTATAAGCCAGCGCACACATTATAAAAATAATACACATTTTCCTAGATATAGAAAACATTCAGATGCACTCGCCTACTTTTCTCAAAGATTATAAAATAAGTTACAACACCTCTTTCTTAAAATGACAACACTGACAATACAAACATACGTCATAAAAAAGACATTCGTTCTAAAAATGTATCCTGAATGTTGGACAGTGTGCTTTAACAAATGTTAAGACACATCAGGAGCAGTGTCTCTCTGAAGGTCCTGGGTTTGTCCCTATGGGCCCAAAATCAGTAGGGTGTGATTTACAAACCTTTGCTTTGTATCAGTCCTCCCACTTTTGGTCCAAGGAGCCCTTCTGCCCTGTACAGTTACTGCTTTCCTTACTCTTACACATCTTTAACCTTAATGGACTAGCTGATTTGTTGGACTGAGAGTGTTGGGAATGAGAAAATCTCTAAAATGTGCAGAGCAAGGGGCTTCCAGCACCAGAGTTGAGAAAAATACGTTATATATCGAAGTGTTCAGTCTGTATGAGAATGCTTTTATACTGATGAAGGGAGCAGCCTGTGCTACACTGACCCAAAAGTCCCCAAAAAACATCACAATACTCAGTACTCCACTCACTAACACGCTGTAGAATGTAGCCGCTCAAGTCCGAATGTCCTGCAAGCACACAGCCCTAAAAAAGCTGGTGTTTGTTGGGGAATATTGGACGGATACAGTTTGCGTCTTCAGGCGTTCAGGCTGTACTCTTGTTTGTAGCAGCAGGGCCGACACACAGCGTTGATCAGTCCACTGATGATCTGGATGAGGCAGATCAGGAACTCCAGAGTGCTGAGGCCCAGCAGGATGGAGAGCAGGGTCACGTTCCACTCCACAATGTGAGCAGGCTGGATGCACTCAGGCCACCTTTCTCTGGCAAACAGGTACCTGAGGAGAACAGAAACATTTTAAAGGGCTACTTTGAAACCACTGTTCCATCTTAAACGGAACACACAAGTATCATTATGCTGCATAATTATAGAGCGATTTCCCAGCATGAAACCAGACAAGCAGGGAACTGAAGAGACATCACCCAGTGTTATGTGGACTTATTTTTAGATAACCTTCTGAGAGTGAGAGGTTAAACATCGTAAAATGTATCAACACTGACTCCTGACGATAAACCGGGACTCCAGCCTGTTTGCTCTAGTTTAACAATACATTTCTAATTAGAACGCAAAGTTGCTCTGGATCAGATAAATACAGTAAATCTGAATGTTTAGAAGTGTCAGATCATTACTTTGGTCCGTCAGCCTCAAAAGGAGATCTCCATCCCAGTGTGGTGAAGCAGAGTGGCCCCTCCAGCAGGGCGACGGCAGAGATGATGAAGCAGTATCCCGAACCAGCCAGTCCCACCAGCGCCGCCAGCACAGAGCCACACATCTGCACCGTCGCCAAAAAAGCACACAAAGTTATCACCCATTCTCAGATAACAGGATGTGGAAGAAGCCTGGACTAACTCACAGCAACGTAAGAGTAGAGACAGGACTCCTCCCTATGGACAGAAGCAGTACTCACCGCACAGCTCTCAGTTCCACAGGAGGCACACTTCCCCATGCATAAGAAGGAAATGGCAGGTATGAACACCTGCAGAGCGTCGGAGAGATTAGTTGACCATTGATAAATTATGTATCTGTAGTTACAGGAAAGTGTTCAGACTGAATTTCGAATGAAAGTATGATTTCCTTTATCCCTGCTCCCACAGGGCATGCTGTTTTACTCTGCATGCTGTGAAGACAAGGCCTCCATTGTCTGAGCTTTATTTTTAGCTTTGCGGTGCCATCAGACTTTTAATCTGCATTTGAAGCAGCCTTGAGAAGTTTAAGACCGGATTCTCTTAACCAGAGTAACTTCTTTTGACCATGTAAAATACCCTGACTCTGAAATGCCCTGGCACTAAGATTCCACATTCATCACGAGCAATTACTGAGAAAAGGTAATGAAGCAGGACTGAAGACTGAAAAAGCACAAAATCAGTGCGCATGTACAAACTAAAGGCCACTCTGTGTTATATTTCATTCGTTTTCATCGTTTTATCATTCATTACTTTTTTCAGGATACAGTGTACTCTTTCTTCCATTCACCATCACACACCCCAAATCACTCCACACACTTCGCAGTTCTAAAAAAGCTCCACTCTTGAGTTAAAAGACGCTGAAGTGATACTTACTGCCACACCTCCACCTCCTATTCCCATGAAGAACCAGACATACTTAGTCAAATGGTCAGCTTTCAGGAAGTCCACCTGTCCGTCAGGGAAGAAGAGCAGCACGTTGGCCACGATGCAGCAGGAGGCCAGGGGAATCAGGGCGAAGCCCAGAGACCGGGCGAACCCCAGAGAGCACATCGGTCCTGGTGGAGTGGAGAACAGAGGGAACAGCCAGAAACTCCCACACTCAAACCAGCAGCTGCAGCTGTAATCCAGGAAGGAAACTGAGGGAGGCAGAAGAGAAGTGTAAGCTTTTTAAGAGACCCTCCCCCTCACCCCCCGCACCCACACATCCCACCAACAGCTGAGGACTCCTGCAGAGGATATGACGTAATGTCTTCCATTTCGGGCAGTATGAGGACAGGGAGAGGGCGAGAGTGGTCAGGATGACTTATTACTCACCCCTGTCCGGAAAGGAAGCATTCAGGAGTAGAACACACTCTCTGGGGTTCGGGGCCCTAGTGTGTTTCTGTTTTTCTCAAAACAACTGCATCCTCTTTCAGATCTGGGAAGAATGGAAGCTGTTCATGGTCACACATCACATCTTATATACTATCCCTGTTTAATTCCATCTCTATCTGTCATCTAACAAGTTGTCTTACCTAACACTAGATATAATATGAAACATTTACCCCACTGTTTAAGAATGAAATTCACTCATAATCATAAGCTACATGTTTATCTGGAAGATCCTATTTGATCTTCTGTTTGAGCTGAGTGACTGTAAATCACAGCTGAATAACATGGAGGGTAAAAACATTTCCCTCGTCTCAGCAGGTTGGTGGTTCATTACTCAACCTGGAAATGCTACATAAGTAAGAGTATTGGTGTCTCCCAGTGCTGAATGTGTGAAATAATTAAATTGTAAGTCACTCACTCTGAAGCGCCAAATGAATGAATGACAATATTACTGGTCAGATATGTGAACCTGTAACATCACGGACCAATCACATTTAATGTTTCTTATTTCTGTTCACCAAACAAAAAAACAGGCTCGAGGGCCTGACGGAACTGAACATAACTCCTCTAGCAAGACGGGGAAAATAAGACGGTGGACTGACCACACCGGTCAGTCCAGTCTGAACTTAAATATTAAACACAAAACACCCAATCCCAACTCGAACTCAATTTCCCTTGATCACACCGGCAGCTGACACCAATCATTACCCGACTCACTACCAGTGTGATCAGGGAACCCCACCCCAACACAACTACAAAATAAGGGCACCTAGCAGCCACCCACCATCAAAACCCTCATCATAAAGTCTCAAGCCTCATTCTTCTGAGTACAAATGACATCATATTCCCCATTCGTGTCTATTGGGTTTTCACTTGTAGATTTCCAAAATGCATTCTTCCTCTCTACAATGAAATTTACAGATATATGAAATACAGTTCTTACTTGGAGAAACTTCGTTTCAGATATCTTCAGTACAGTTTTTATTAGTCATAATTCTTATTACAGATATCGAAAACATAAAAAGACTCAGAGATCTAGAATGTAATTACGACTGTTATTAATATTTCTTTATTTCTATTCAGCAAACACAAAACGATGGACCTGAACATAACATCAAAGCCATCATAACCCTAAGCCCTGATAGTTTCATCATCTGGAGGGTTTAAGCAGTAGCGACGAAATTAACTGTAGTGAAAATGCAGGATCAGGAAATGGCAATTCTAACCCAGGAACTGGCTTCCTGCACAACTTATGACTGTCTGGTTGCCTGAAGAAATCATACAGAATGTCCCTTTTTACACAGGAAGGCATTTTAAAGTGTTAACATTGGGATATTAGTCTTGGTATTATTGTGTATTGGATGGAAGAGAGAACCGGTGGTGTTACCATCACTACAGAATAGTTTCTCTTTTTGAATCGTGAGATTTTTTTCCTGGTTTCTCCTTTGAGCTCTTAGTGTTTCCATTTGTGGGCCTGGATGTCTATAAGGTGTCATGCTGGTCTTTTGTTATAATTGCTATGTAAATAAAACTGAATTTAACTGAATGAAATCTGTCCCGGAACAGTTCTTCAGTGTGACTATAGATGGCATCAGTTTCTTGCAAAAAGTCAAGTGAGCACCTGTACACCTGGTCTGAAGTCAGTGATGGGTTTATTACACGAGCACAGCTCTATAAACTTACACTAGTTACATGTTCATATGTTTGCTGGTGGGTCAGAGTGAACAACCTTCTTGTTGGACAAACAGGTGCAAATACTGAGGGATGGAGAGTTCAGGACAGAATTTCATCAACTGTTTCTGTTTAGAGATTAACCTTTGGAATAATCTGGAATTATGAAGAAAGTGGTGGTTTGCAAAAACACTAACTGGCTTACATAACTTAAGAGAGTCTTTCTCTCATGGAAAATACACCCAACCATTCTTTCATTTGCTGACCATTAGGTGTAAGGGGATTTGAGAAACAAAATCACACTCGTGCCCTGGGAACTTTCTCTAATGGGAAAATAAAAATACAAAAGGACATTGTAGTGGGTGGCCCAGTCACTCTGTATTCCGAGATTCATGTACAACATCAGATATTATTAAACAAATATTCATGATGAGATATTCTTAAATGAATGGTCCAGCTTTAAATTATTTAAACCATGACAAAAATCTTTCTGAACTATATAGTTCAGAAAAGAAGTCTTCAGATTCTTGGTCAGGTTAGATAAAATAGCAGTTAGAACAGAACTTACCATTTCCAAAGAACAACAACAACAACAACAATAATAATAATAATTACATTTTATTTCTAATCGCCTTTCAGATCTCTTAAGGTCACTTAACAGGAATACTTACACACCAATTCATTTAAAAATACACACACATATATATACACACACACACACAAAAGGATATTTACATGTGTAAGTATTATAGAAAAAATGAGGTGTTAAGTCATTTGAGGTGAGCTATTCTTAATAGATGCGTTTTGAGAGATTACACTCATCCCTTCATTGAATATACATATACTATATCCAAAATGGAAAAGTAAATACACATTTTCAGACACTTTCTTAAAAAGCAAGCATCTAAACAATTAGGTACATAAGTATTCACACTCTTGCTATGATGCTCGAAACTGAATATACACACTTCTGGTTTCCACTGATCCCTCACTGGACTCCAGTAGAGCATCACAATCCGAATCGCAAAGCACACATCTCTGGCATGATACTTCTAAAAATGTATTTGTGTCTTTTCTTTTCATTATGGGGTTCTGTGTGTAGATCTTTGAGGAAAAAACAAACTGAAAACTATTTCTTAATAAGCCTGTAATATAAAATGTGGACGGAGAGGTGTGAATACTTTCTAGTGGCACTATATATACAGGAAAATGAATGCAATCCTGGCCCTTCCCTTCGTCACAACTGAATTAAACTTAACTTGCTACAGAAAAATATTAAAATGTGGCGCGACCCTATCTAAAAATAAGTCCACAGAACACTGGGTTGTGACTCTTCAGCTTCCTGCGTGCTGCCTGTCTGATTGGTGCTGGGACTAATGAATCAGAGAGCTCTGATGGAGCAGCGGGTTCCTCTCGAATGCTCGGATATGAAGTTTTTGGTGCTGTTGTAAATGATTGAGGCTGTGGCCTTTGTCCGAGGATATCTGAGTCATAGGAGCGACCACTTCCCCCCACGCCCCTCCATACACACGGTCTCACTCACCAACACACACAGGCACACAGCACTCCACCCAGGCTTCCCTCCCGGAGAACAGGAGAGTGAATTCCTCCCTGATGCACCGAGCCCAGTGGAACAATGGCACTCCAGCAGAACGGCTTCACGACACACAGAGAATCAATTTAAAGAATGCCGTGAAAGTGCAAATACTGAAAAAGGGCTGGTATTGGAAAAACTGAATATTTGAATGGCTATACAGTTTTAGTCATATTTCTTTTTGTGCAATAATATAGCAACACCTAAAATACTTTAATACCTAAATATTGTGGAAGAAATTCACATTTGAATCATTTTATTCATTTATTTCTTTATTATTATTTATTCTTTTACATGTATTCACACTCAGTATTCAGTCAGTGATTCA
>JBBMFX010047684.1:0-11328 GCA_037832545.1 Rhabdalestes septentrionalis
ACTTGTGGAAATGTAAACAACTTAGGTAAGATATATCTTAGAAAATCTTCTTAGCGCGCTAAGAGTGTTCGTTATCGGCCCTGGTCTATTTTTACAAACATTATGGGTAATTATCTTTCCTGGCCACTCCAAAGTAAATGTAAAATTTCCTTGGAGACATACGTTCTCATAAAGAAAAAAATATAAACTAGATTGCAGGGGTTTTATATAAAAATATATATAAATATAATTGTAATAGCTGTAAATATAGAAGACAACCATGATCTGCAATGCATAAAATGGGAGTAAATTAATATTTACTGTTCCAAGAGCAGCTGTGTAGAGTGAAAAAATGCAATATTGTGATGTGGCAAGCCTATTTTTATAGTGTAAACCTTATATGTCCTGCAAATATGCTCCCAAAACACCTTAATTTTATTCTTAACTCAGCTTAATACATTACCCTTAAAGAAAATGTATTAGGTTGGTTCTCAGACTGAAGCTGGGACTTCTGAACATTGCATAAGTGGGGATACACACACACACACACACACACACACACACACACACACACACGTCTCAATACATTATCTGCTCACTTATTTTTATTTTTGCATGCATTCTTATTGTATTTAGGTATTTATTACCAAATTACAAATCTTTAAATAGTTGTTGTGACAAACCTAAACCTGCAGATAGACAAATCCAGCAAAGGATAGAGAGTCACTGGGATGTTCAGGGTAAAGAGAGCGGGGCTGGTCACTGTTTGGTTCTCATGACCCCATCCAGGAGGTTTCTCTGTCTACTTCCCTCAGGCCAACCACGGTAATCCTCTGCCTGAGACAGTTAGAGGCAGAGGTTCTTTGTTTGAGCACTGGGTTAAAGAGAGTCAGGATGATATTCCAGGGCCTTTCATCAGCACAGACAGAGGGGAAGAGACATAAATGTGGGGGAGGGTGTTGACTGCTTTTCTGTAGCGGTCAGAAATTTGTACGTGAATTCACTCAAAGCTATTTCCTCACAAATAGGAATGTAAGTAATTATCTAGATGAATAAATTGCCATTTATGTCACAGTCATATGCAAAATACTCCGGCAATTAAAAGGACAGAGAACATGTGTTCACACTTTCATGCACAACTGCTGTTTGTTTGCTGAATTTATCATATTATAATGCAGTATTCATATTGTTATATTATACATATATAAATATAACACAGCATTCATATTATAACAGTATTTACTAAAATAACACATAAAAAGAGGCCTGTGTAAGTTGTGGCACATCTGAAATGAGAGATTCTAATTTATGTCATTAGTAATATATACTATAGACTAAAATACTACAGTACAAATATATTGATAGCTGAGTAGATTAAACTATGAAGACAAATGCATGAATACTGTGACTTAAAATCTCATTTAAGTTATAAATCTAATACACGAATGTAGTGCATTGGCACACTTTCCTTACATACACTTGTTAAAAAAATTAAAAATAAATAAACAAATAAAGCAGATAAGAATAAAAAATGGTTTTGAACCATGTGTCAGCAAAAAAAATTTACCTGCAATGAATCCTGAAGGGAATTCATTTCGGCAGAGAGGAAAGCTTTTGGTGGGCTTTTCCTTTATACACTGACTAAACAATGAATACAGTAATAAAAATTTTCATGATGCTTTTAAATATCTTAGTCAAACTGGATGTTTTCTGAATAAAGGCAAAGACACGTTTTCAGAAATAAATCATAATAAATGGCTGTAAATATTTATACAGGCCACCTTTAATATTTTTTCCAATATGATACATTCGGCATATAAAAACTGAATGTGCAGAAGTTTGTTCCATGTAGAGGATGTTTGCTTATGTAATGTTTGCTAATATTTCTGTATTTATTTAACAAGTTATTTGTCCCCAAACATTACCAATGTTAATATTTACTTTTAAACTGGCTAAAATTTAAAGATTTTATGTTGACCAAACTAAATGTATTGTGTTTCTATGTGCTTTGCTCAAATTGCCTTAACATGTAACTACAGGAAAGGCTTGATCATTTTGGTTTTGTTGTAACACAATTCCGTATTAATCAAAGTTAACATATTTAGACAAGCTTCAGTGGCTGAGTATGTGGCGCACTAGCAAGCTCCCTTCAAAATTGTTGATCACCCCTGGCAAGAGGAAATGAGGCATTCATCAAACTGTCATGTCATAATTAAAGCACAAGCCCTCCAGAGGGACCGCACACATGTGAAATAACACATGACCTAAACTCCACCGTGGGTTCGCTCCACACTGAGCCTTGTGATTGATAGACTCAGCTTTGTTGCTAAAGGCCCTAAAAGTGCCACAGAAATGTGTTCAAATCAAGTTGCGCGACACCCCAGATGCAATATTGTTTTGTTAACGAGCAATGATAGCCTAGGATAATTTTAGGTGGAAAGATGCTACTCTTCATATCCAGGTAATTACACTGGAATGTATGAATAAGAGCCACACAAAAAATAACCAAAGAAGCCTGTTTTGGAATAACACAAAACTGTTAGATGCACACTGCCAGTCAAATGTTTTCGCAAATTCTACACTTGCATGTTACTTTTTAATATTTATTAAAAATACACTCAATTTACAAAACACTTAATAACAAGTAGAGTATGTTCAGTTTATTAGCCAAAAATGTACTGAACTACAAAAATTAACCTAATAAAAACTGTTAATGAGGGTCACCAGACAATTTAACAATTTTACTCTGTGTTGCCGCACAACCAGTTAATACGTTGTCGGACATGCACTGTAAAATTTTATTTCATTTTTTATTTTATTTTGTATATCATATTTTCATGTAAAATTGTTCACTAAACAACTTTCCAATGCTTAACAAAAACAAAAATCTGCAGTTTATAAATAAATGAAAATGTATCAAATGCCTGTAGTGTGCAAAAACTTTTGACTGTTAGTGTAGGTTGAGGCTAAACCCATCCGGAGGATTGATGATCACTGCTCCAGTGGTCTTTATGAGCATCCAGGTTCTTGAATGGAACTTCTTAGACCCTTCTACTCATGACATGTATTTCAAGAGGGTCGGAGGAATCTTCTTGTGACACTTTGACTCTGGCAGGGTCAAAAATGAGCTCCAAGCAAGCTGACTGCCTCACTTTCATTAGATTGGTGTAAACGTTGTCATCATAGCATAGAAAGAAGCCAATGGTTTCATTGCCCATGCAAAAAAAACAAACTTAGATGCAAAAAAAACAACAACTTAGATACAAACTAATACTCCAAAGTCAGCGAAGAACAAGCACTGCTATCTGATTGGGCTGAAGATTTTAGAAGGAATTTCCTATGAGCCAAGCAAATTTATCGTTAATGCTGTGAGGAACACAGAGGTATACTAGGCCATCACTACGTTAGGTGGGTTAGGAATTCATCACTTGGCTAAAGAATTCTGAGAAATAATTTTTAATTTTATTGAAAATGTAAAAAAACAATTGCTGGCGCATGGTTGTGGTTTTGGGACCATCACCGGTCATAAAATATGGGGAGAGAATTGTGTGCTAATACACCAGAAACTCTGTTACCAGGCTGAGAGATATTGGAAAATCAAAGCGTGCTGCATGTTCCATGCCATTGCAGTATGGTTTAGGCACAATATTGTTCCAGTATATCTATGGAAAAATGCCTTAAATATTACATTCATTCATTATCCATGCCATTATAATTGTGCAATGTGTGTGTGTGTGAGTATATTGTATCTTTGTGTATATATGTAAAGGTGAACACATGTACAGTAACTTATACACAGATCAGCCTTCACCATTTCAGAATCAAACAAAGATTTTCTAAGAACCAAACTCATAATTTTTCGTGGAACCCCCACACATGCCCGGAAAAGGCAGATATCCTCTGCATTTTTTTTTTTTGCTTTTGTGAGTCTGGGCCTCATCCGCCACGCCTCCTCGTCCTCATGCTGGGTTGCCTAGCATAAAGCCTGCATGAGAAAAACAGGACATGGTGGAATAGGCCCAGCTGTCACAACTGTTTTTCGTCACTCTACTCAGAGGCGGGAGGTGGGAAAATAGCCAATTCAAGCTCGTTATTTATTTTTGCTTGGTGCTGATTGGCTGCTGCCCATAATTTCCTCCTTGGAGCATGAATGTAAATTTTATATTTGAAAAAATCTGTCAACAGTTTCACTAAACCTACTTTTTAAGATAGAAAGAAAAAAAATCAGCTTTTTTTACAGAGCCCCAAAGTGGGAGGAATTTGAAGCTTATAGGTCCAATATGTCCAAACGGCATCCCATACTGGCTATCCCCAGTGGCAGCGCCCTGGCTGTCCCCAGTAGCAGTGCCCCAGCTATCTTCATTAGCTGTGCCCCAGTAGCGGAGCAGCAGAGGCTACTCCCTGTAGCAGGGCAGCTTATTCCAATAGCAGTTTAGTTAACTCAAGTTGCAGGGCCACTAACCCCAGTAATAGGGCCGCTAATCCCAGTAGTTGAGCTAGTCTTACCGTATTTGCACAGTTTAGTGCAGTGCCTCCAGAGCCAAATTGTGGTTGTGTTTCCCCGTCTCCTTTAGTTCAGCGTTTTGATTCTGGCCCTCGTGCCTTTTTATTTTATATTTAAAATAAAGGATGGAATGGAATGGAATGGAATGGATGTCTGCCTATGCACCTGCTGTCACCAGGAGTGAAAGAGGACCATAGAATCAACAAATTCACTAAGCATAGTCCCCAACATTTTTCATCATTATCATTCCCATCATCATGGTAATAACAAACTATCTCTTGAAAATAAGATGATTAACTATCTAGTCATGGCCATGAATAAGACTTCCATTTCTACACATTTGTAATTTGTGGCCATCTTTTCTCTGTTTATTTTGTTGTTGTGATGTTCTGTCTTCTCCATGTTTTCTTGTCCTATGTTTTTGTTTAAATTCACTCTGTGCCTGTTTATGTGTCTGTTCTTGTTCCATTTTGGTCTCAGCCTTACACTAGCCCAGACCCTTTGTTATATTCCTATGGAGTTATTATATATTTCCATGTAGTCCACATGATTTAAAATCACAAATTAATGTTGCTTGTCATGTCTGAAGCCCATATTTTTGATCCAAAGACAGGTCAGATTAAGGATAACATTTTGAATAATATAATGTTTTTGCAATATTTAGCATTTCTTTCACAGTCATAGAATGTGTTGGAGAGTAACCCATGTGATATGGTGAGAAAGTGCTTGGTGCTTGGACGGGTTTTTCTGCTTTAGCAAATGAGAGCAAACCCTAAGCATTGGCTGAGGTATTTCACTTATGTAATCCATCTGAAAAAATTATGTCACTCCAACAGTTAGAACCGTTTACTAGAACAGAAATGGCTGATGTACAGGCTGCAGTGCAAACAGAAGGACGGGGTACATCTGGGTTTCACATCCAGGTGGGAAGTTTTCGATGGCTGTTGAGAGTTTAAGACAGCAGGTTTTCTCATTACATGTCAGGGAGAGCTTCAGTCAGGCCTCATGGCTAATTCAGTCAGGTGTTTTGCCAGCAAAATTAACATTACAATAAGTGCAAGTTAACAAGAAAGCAGTGAAAGATTTGTTTTGTCTTTAAAAAGTTCTGTTAGATGGTGAGGTGAACACAGACTCTGTCCTTGGTCATTGTTTGGATTTGTGAAATTCCATCAGCAACTCCTGATTTAATTCATTGAAGGACTGACTGAGCCAAACCAGGTTTCTGATGGAAACAACAATGCTGGCCTTCCACAAGGAACACATTTATACTGGACATAAAATGTCTATTTCCTGTATAATGTTATTTATATTTATTTTTGCAGCTTTATGCATTAGACACCTACTGCAGACTAGCAATGAAACCTGCATTGCAGTTACATTACCAAAACAGCAATGTTGTTTCAGGCAAGAACATCTGTCTTCATTTGTTTCTTTTGCATATTTTTAACTCTCACTCTTACTGACAGACCCACAACCCAGAAGTCTGTTTTCTATGTGTTCACAAACCAGCATGATCTATTGAATTGTGGTTTATAAGTCATAGCTGCTGTTTGTTGTTCCTCAAGCCAGAACCATTCCAGCCATTTTTGGTCCTGTCTGGACTACTTCCAGAGCCAAAGGGGGATCTGCAAAGGCACAGAGCCAGGCTTGGCTAGGATTCACCAAGCTCATGTTTGCACTTGAGAGAGACAGAGCTGCCACCAGCAGGCTGGGCCCTGGGGCCCCAGATGAGGTTCAAGATTGGAAGTAGTGGAAAATTTCCATTCTATCCAAGTGTCATTTTTCACCTTTAACGCTTGGTGTAGTATAGTGAGTGACCGCTGCCCTGGAGCCCAATACCCAGGCCCTCGCAAGCACACCTCACTACAGCAATCAGTCCAGATCCACATGATACTTAAAATGCAACTGCATGGAACTTTTCAAGACGATCAGCAAGGATTTGTTTAGAAAATCTTAAAGGTCATACTCTGAAACATACTGCATAATACACTACTGTAAATGACCTATTCAGAACAGGCTGAACATATCCAGTCAGTAGGAATCTGAAAGATGTGTCTGATATACAGAATAACCATCATCATAATTTCATTCAATGTATGCTAACAGAAAGGCTCAATTTATGATGTTGATTAAAACAGTATTGATGAATTTATTTTGAGCAGGCTGCAAGAAACAGAAGTCAAACAGCTTTATTAACCAATGAAAGCTGGCAGCCTTGTGGGGCAGCTGGTAGCTTTGTGCCCTGTGTTCAGGAAGTGGTGGGTTCGATTCCCAAGACTGCTCAGCACCTCTGAGGTACCCGGATTAAGGTACTGGCCCCATACACTATTCCTGAGGTACTGCGCTCCTGAATGCCTGGGAGGTTCACTTGGTGAATGGGTTAAACGCAGGGGAAGAATATTGTGCCAGTCACACTGTGTGATGTGGTGAACAGAATGGTCATTTTCAAAGGTGCTATGATCTAAATTACAGTAAAGTTATGGTTGTATTAAATCAAAGCAAGAGGATTTCAAATGTTGTACACAAACAAGTCAACAACTGTAAACGCTTTCCTGCAGTGTGCTCTGTGAGTCAGAAGTACACAGTAAGTTACTGTAATGTTTCTTTCTTTGCGCAGGACTTCTCCATTCAAGGAAAATGACACAGACAGGTTGCATTTCCGGGGGGGATTCTATGAAGCAAAGCAGGAATGCAGTTCTCTGTGCAAAGTCTGTTTACAGCAAGCTGTTGTGCATATGCAGGCACTTACCCTGACGGGCCAGTTTTTTACAATAACATGGGAATGCTTTGATCCACAACTTACTGGCGGTCTGGGGAACATTGAGCAGGCCTCTGTAATAGAAATCTCCAGTACTATAATATACAATAATCTGTATATTTATAATGGGTTGAATTTTGTTGATTATGGGTTATATTTATTATATTTATTACAGGTTGAAAAACTATAATTGTGTGAATTAAATATCCACATATGATGTGCAACAGTTTACTACATGCAAGACTGTACAATGTTCTTACCGTGTGCTAAAACTTGATGTGCAATATCATGTGTTGTTCTCTACATGAGTCACTTAATTACTTGCAATATCTTGTGTGCAATAGTCTTCATGTGCAATATTAATACTTGGTCAATATTATTTAGATTACTCAATGTTACTTAATAGTACTTAATTACTACTGATTTTCTAAAATTGCAGGAACTTATTCCAAACTACTATTTGTGTCAATAATTGTTCACTCAGCTGCATGACTTATATATAGAGATATTATACCAAGCATTTCTATCCGTAGCATAGTATATTCATATTGTAGTTTTCTTTCTAAAGCTTTTTTTTATTTAGACTTATTTTTTGCATTGTCCTTGTGTCTCTGTGTCTTGTGTGTCTCTCTCTGTGTTGTAGCAGTCATCTCATGAGCAATTCCTGATTCTCACCCTGAATCTTCTATATTTCTCAAACAATTGGGGTTGGTGCTTTAACACATGAATTGCACAACACTGAAGATATTTCCTCCCATCAAAAAGTATGAGCTTCATGTTTGTCCTTATGTTTCTTTGGGAGCAGGAACATGAGATATTAGACATGGAGCCGTTTATATGAACGTAAGTAATCAATCTTCAGCCCAGACAGTTCATCAATTCTTTTCTGGATCGTGCTTTACAACAAAATATTTGTTAAATCTATTAGATCCTGGGCTTTCCCAGAGACTTCAAACTTCCATCAAAGACATGAACTTCAATAGAATTTAGTTGGGAATGTAAGCATATGTAAATATTTTATTGATCGTGTGGCTGAGTTACAGGTCTTGTGCTGGTGGATTTCCAAAAGATATGGATAAACTAAGCTCTTAATAGGAGGCAGAAAGGGAACTCAGTGCTGAGCCCACCATTTGGGGAACTTTCAGGCTCATAGTAAATGGGACTGACCAGTACTTTTGACAACATATTTTTTAGCTCATAGAAAAATGACACGTTTACTGGACAAGTGCTGGTAAGTGTCTGTGTGACTTTTCATACTGGCGTACACAGGTCCAAGAAATCCAGTTTCAGCTGAGAGCTCTGTCGTCCACAGCTGTGACTGTTCATTCCTTCGCTGTGCAAACATACTCTCCACGCTGTGTCATACCAAACTGTGTGCATGAGTCATCATGAGTCATTGCTGTAGAGTCAGAGGAGAAATAAGCAGTATTACATTAATCTTTCGTAGCCCAATGTGCAATCCACCTTCAGTCTTTCCTTCGTTTAAAAGTTTCTAAAGGTGCATTTGGGTTCCAAGCAGCTCTAGAAATAGTAGTGAAAATGTAAGTGGAAGGCCAGTGAATAAGGATTAGTTGAGGTGCGCATCCAGACTAGGGACTGGGGTGGAGGGAGCTCGGTGGGTAGGATACTTGCCTCTGGAGGTCCTGGGTTCGAATCCTACCTTCAGCAGCACCACTGGGTCCCTGAGCAAGACCCTTAAACCCAAGTCGTTTTGGATAAAGGCGTCGGCTAAATAATTAAAATGTAAATGGATAGGAGACGAGGGTCAGGTGTGCTGATAACACGCCCCCCGACTCCAGCTGTTGAGCCCCCAGTAGGCTTTGGGAGTACTACTCTTCTCTTCCCATTCACGTGTCAAACAGGTTTGCCCTCCTCAGTGACGAGCCAGCTGAAAAGCCTGTGCTCTGGTTATAGGTGAAATATAGTCTTTGGTTAATTTATCTACTCTTTATTTTTTATAATATTAAGACTGTGTCTGTGCCCTGAAATAAACGGACAAGTAGAAAATACCAAAAAGTGTGCCTAAATGTTTTAATTAATATCTCTTGAATTAATCACTGATCAGAACCTCGATACCTAGACCTTACTGGGACCTGGAGTAGACCTGATGAGTTTTTAGGTCTTAATGAATCTACACCTCCAAGCTACAACAACATACACAGTCTTAGTTTAAACGGTAGAGGGGGAGGCACGGGAACCATATGTATACATTTCTTTAGCATTAAACAGATAACCAAGTCTAAGTTCTCATCCTTTGAAACTCTGTTCCATAATTTAACTAATTTAGATAAAACCTCTCTCTCCCTAATTACTATCTACAGGCCTCCAGGGCCATATACAGAGTTCTTACAAGATTTTACCTGTTTCATAGCAAATTTAGCTGTTTACTGTGATAAAATCATAATTATTGGAGGTTTTAATATTAACATGGCAAACAGGATCCTCTAAAATCTGTGTTTACTTCAATCTTAGCCCAGCATGTAACAGGGCCTACTCACTGCTGCGGCTATAAACTCAACCTTATCTTGGCTCATTGTCACTATGATAATTAATGTGGATACTACAGTAATTTCAGATCACCTCCTCATTAAATATGATCTTCATCTTAATCATAGTTTAAGCACATCCCCTCACTTTTGTATCAATCGTGCAATTACATCTGCCACAGCCCATAGTATTATTGAGAATCTTCCAGAAACATCAGCCATATTTGGTGCTCCCTCTTTTCCAGCAGACCTAGATAATCAACTGAATGCTTCGAAAACTCTCTTCGATCCAGACTATGTCACACCTATAAGGCATAAATCGTGAGACAGAAAAAGCTGAATCCCTGGTATAATGATCGAACACACGCTTTAAAGTAAAAATGCGCATGGACTAGAATGCAAATGGCGAGTGACTAATTTGAAATCCTTTCAAACCGCCTGGAAGGAGAGTCTTAGGCCTCATTTACACTGTCAGTTAAATGTGACCCAATTCCGATTTTTAGCTTATATGTGACACAGATCGGATCTGGTCCATGGCAGTGTAAACAGGGACAAAACACATTCCGATATTTTGAGATCGGATTATAAATGGAAATAAATTAGATATAAATCAGATATGTGTCAATGCGACTGTCACAAGCAGATTGGATTTTCCCAGACTTTTGCGTTCTGTACTTTATGAACTGTGCGATCGCCCGCACCTGTTAAAGCCACCAGGGGGCGACCCTGAGGCGCCTGCTGAGGGATGGCTGGCGAAATGTCGTGCCGTTGTAAGAGAGGAATGCGGAAAAACGTTGACAGAGCAAATCAAAATTTGGCTCAGTCTAAAATTTGGGACCCACAGTATATGATCATAAATGTAAATGGTGTAACAACCCCCCCTTGCTCTAGCAAGTGTAAACAAGCTAATCGGATATGGGTAACAATTAAAAAAACGTGTAAACAGAAGGTCAGAAAAATCGGATAAAGGCAACAAATCAGAATTGAGCATCAAGACCTGCACGGTAAATGAGGCCTTAGAGACTACAACAAAGTACTTACAATGGCAAGCTCTACCAACTTATCAGCTTACATCTAATAAAAATAACGCCGGGTTTCTGTTTACTGTTTCTAAACTAGCTGAGAACCAGGGAGGTGCAGTTCCTACTAATTGTTCTATTGGTGTTTTATGGACTTTTTCAATAATAAATCTAATTAGACAAGGAATTCGGTTCAGAAATTTGACTAAACCACTTTTGCCACCCAATTCAGCAGACACAGATACTGGCCAAATCTCTGCTGTAGTCATGAAACTGCTATCATTTAATCCAGTCCAGCAAACAGAACTTTCTGCAGTTATTCTCTCTTCAGAATCCTCTACCTGTTTGCTCAACTCTATTCCAACAAGCTTGCTTAAAGAGGTCCCACCAGTAATCATCGGGCCTCTCCTATCAGTATCAAATTCTTTGCTTAGTATAAGTTTTCTACTGAAATCCTTTAAATTAACAGTTATTAATCCGCTGTTAAAAAAATCACCTTGATCCATGTGAGCTCTCTACCTATCAACATATCTCTAACATTCCATCTTAGGTCTTAGAGAAAGAAGTGGCCCAACAGTTATG
>JBBMFX010047705.1:0-10000 GCA_037832545.1 Rhabdalestes septentrionalis
CTTTGAAATAACAGTAACAAGAAATAAATAATGCATTACAGTTTTGAAGTAACTTGCCCAACTCTGGTATTCATTATCCGCATCAATAAAAGTGCAACCCGTCAGATGTCCGCAAATTTGGCAGTAATAAACTTTAGCTTTATAGAACACAAAGAGTACATTTGCAAAACATCCCAGAAAAAGACACACTCTGCTGTTTGCCAATTTTGTCGAACCACCTTGACAATGAAAAAGATTACATGAAGTTAATTTAACGGCACTTTACAGTATTGCCTATTTTCTCTACAGTCAGTCCAAGAAACATGATGGCAATTCTAGCCCTAGTCTGTTTTCGGTCTTGGTCTTGGTCTCGCAAAAGAGGGTCTTGGTCTTGGTCTCGGTCTTGGTCTTGATATACTCTGGTCTCAGCTGTGTCTTGGTCTTGATGCCCTCTGGTCTCTGCAATGTCTTGGTCTCAGTTTTGAATAAATAGGGCAGCCCTGCCCCTGCATTCTCACATTCAAAATATATTCAAAGGATAGGCTTCCGGGTGATGTCGTGGAGGCAGCATAGGAACAGAGCTCCACCAGAAAATGAGAAAATAAGTGACAATTACAGCCAAGACGCATTGAAAAGTAAATAAATCCCTACAAAATGTTAACGAGTACTAGACAAAAAACACTCAGTAAAGAGACATGGAAAGAAAGGGAAGACAAACAGAGACTGTCGAGTCCAGCAAGCATGAGCGTCCCAGCTAGCAAACAAAATCAGACTCGATGCTAATGGAGGAGCTAAAAAAAACTACATAAAGAAAACCACGATGGACATAACCACACTAAAATGTCTCTTGGGCAACTGGAGCAAGTGGTGACAGATATAAAGGAACAATTGAGCAAACATGAAGAGAGATTTGGACAAGTAGATGAGAGAGTTAGCACAGTGGAAGATACAACCATGCAACATCAAAGGATACTACGATATCTACTTCACCGCGACATAGACCTCTCAGCAAATTGCGAAGACCTTCAAAATAGATTGCGACATAACAATATATAACAGACTTTTCAGATCCCAGAAGGAAGTGAATGAAATGATATGATCAGATTTGTGAAGGAACTGATCAAAGAGGCTCTGAAGTTTCCACCAGAAATGGACATTAAGATTGAGAGAGCACATTGTGCATTTGGAACTGGACTTAGACCCTTCGATTCCTCCCAGATCAATAACAGTAAAATTTCTCGATGCAACAGTGAAAGATAAGATCATATGGCAAGCATGGAATCAGAAACAAGTCTTTTTCAGGAACAAACAGATCTTCTTTGACCCCGAACTACAAAGGAAACTATGGCGAGTTCACTAAACAGTCAAACATCTTAAAAATAATGGAATCCCAGCACAACTGAAGGTAACATTGGATACCAGAGAAAATATTTTCACAACACTGATGAAGGCTGCACCAGTATTAAAGGATCTTAGAGAAAGGGAATTAATTGAGGAGGAGCTGAAAGGCAGATGGAAAAGTAATGCCAGGAGTGGGAGGCACACACTGCTACCGACATCTGACTTTAAAGCTCTCCTGCAGGGAGAAGTTTGAAACAAATCCTTACATCAAAATTTATAAAACCTGACCAAATAGGATTAATAATAGCTCGTCATGGAACAAGGAAAGCATTAAATCTTCAGTCAACAGAAGCAAAAGATAGAACACCATGACATGATGTCAGGGACTAGGCCTATACAATTAAATTATAGTCTCTCCTTTCACTGGCCTAGACAAGGATTTAGATATTTGGAAATCACTGCATATCCCAAACAATTATATGAAGCCAATTATAAGAAGACAATCAGACAAATACAAAACGATATAACATGAAGGGAAATCCTTCCTTTTTCTTTGCTTGGTATGATTGAGCCATTTATGATGAATCTCTTGCCTAGACTTTTGTTTTCATTTCAATCACTTCCAGTAAAAGTACTGGTTTCTATCTTCAACATTTTAAATAAACTGATCTCTGGATTCATCTGGCAAAATAAAAGACCAAGGATTAGGCTTAAAACCCTGCTCCTTCAAAAGAAAAGGGGGGACTTGGCCTGCCAAACCTTAAATATTATTAGTAAACCGCACAATTTAACACAGTTTTGACATGGATTAGAATTGACCAGGGATCTGGGTGGGTCCAAATAAAACAAAGTACAACTGTGATGACCACCACGTCCTCACCACGTCAATCCCGATCCCCGTCTCCCAAATATTCTCTTGTCCTGTTACTTTTGTCCACCCTTTGTAGTTTCCCTCGTTCCCTACCTAGTGTGTCTCTCTTGTTTGTGTCGCGTCCCACTCATTACATTCACCTGTCCCTTGTTTCCTTTAAGTACACCTGTGTCTTGTCTCATGTCCTTATTTATACCCCAGCCGGTCCCGTTTTCCTCTTGAATCAGTTTTAGTCTTTTCATCTATCTGTTCGTATGTGTCTCAAGATAACCCCGTTTGTCTTTTGTCTTTCAGGCTCGTGTTCCTCCCTGACGGCTGTGCTCAGATCCAAGCACCCCTCATCCTTGTTCTTGTCTCGCCTGTAGAGTGGAGCAGTTTCCCGAGACGGTTGTTTTTGGTTGTTTCGTTCGTTTGAGAAGCACGAGCCTTGTATTGTTTTGTGTTGTTAAATATTGCCCTATTGTGGGTTCATTAAAACTCTGTATCGCCTACTGAGCGCATCCTCCCCTTTCCCTTACCTTGCGGAGAGATCCATGACAACAACCAAGTGCATATCTTTATCAACACTGACGTTTATTAATGTAAAAATTGTTTCAAAACTCAAAATTGAAAATAAATGGATTAATCATACCATAAACCATAATTCATGGGTACTGGGTGAGAATCAAAGAAGAAATAAGAAACATTTTACAGATTGACATTCCCTTAGACACACTGATATTTGTTTTAGGTGCAGTACCAAGAGATGCATATAATGTAGATCAAATATTCATTTTAATGATACTTTTACAGATTGCCAAGAGAATGATAATGGTAAACTGGAAGGGAACAAAATCACCATTTGTAACTCAGTAAGTACAAACTGAATTTTTACAGACTGAAAAATGTATATATAATGGAGAGAATGATTGCGAGTCAACAAATGAAAATGGACAACTTTGAACAGAGGTGGAATGATGTAACTCGATATTTATATGACTAACTAAAGTTCATTGGTTATTGTAACAAAACTATCATAACAAAACATATAAAGTGTGAGTGAGAAAAAAAGGAAAACACCCCTTTTAGATTGAAAATGTACAAATACCTCTTGATATAATGTTTTGTATGTTTTTTTCATCATTATTTATTTACGTATTTTATTTAATTTTATATATATTTTTTTCTCTTAACCCAATGTCTTTTTGTTTTTCTATATGTCCCATGTCGATGAATGTTTGATTAAAACATATAAAGAAAAAGTCCCCCCCCCACCCCCCCAAAAAAAGGGTTTACAGATTTTCTTTTACACAATAAACATGTCTACTAACCTGTGCCTCATCCAGTTCCTTCTGCTTGGCATCCAGCTGTTCCTGTGCTTTTGACAGTTCGTCCTGAGCCACAGCTAATCGGGCCCCCTGCAGCTTCAAGTTAGCCTAAGCAAGTTAAAAAATCAATGTGTGATGGCACAACAGACTATACATTCGGGCATTAATGATTTTTCTGATTATTTCAGATCGACTTGTCCGTCAACAAAGTTTGATGACATCACACAGGCAGCGGAGGAACACAGGTGTCCAACATTGAGCAACGTTTAAGTTCTCTGTAACATTAAGCCACTATGACAATTAAACAAAAAAAATACTAATGCCTTGAATTTTGTTGTAAATATAAGTTTTCAACAGAAAGTGGGAACAGCTTGGGCTGCAGCAGCCACTCAGCATCCTCCAGACTGGACCACTCCCTGTTAGCTAGTGGATGCCATTTCACATGGCCGTGCAGAAAGCTCATATTTTTGTTGTACTTTACACTTGCATATTTTGCAGGTCACCGTGCTGTTTTTGTGGCCTAGATTGGCATATCTACACACATATCATGTGTGCTGTCACATCTGTTTTGTTGTGGTCTTGTGTTTATATACTGTGGCGCCAGACCAAAGCCATGGCTGCCAAAGAGTGCAAGCGCTCCTCAGACCGCACTGTTCAAAGGGCTGGACCCACTCCTGTCAAACCACCAGGACGTGACACGCCCCTGCAACACTAGGGTTGTAGAGGACGCGACAGCCCTGGAGGGGGCGTGGACCACAAACAAGACACACCGGCAGCCACTCGGAGCCTGCCGTGATTGCGGATTGGACGCCCTATATGAAGGGCTGCGATGAGAGGAACGAGGAGAGACAGGAACTACAGGATTGTTACTTTGACTAACTGTGGTTTGCTCTTTCCCCACACCCCAGGTTCAAGCCTAGAGGACTCTCCCCACTCCAGACGAGGAAGCCAGTAGTCCTGTGAACCTACCAGTCTACCCAAGCTGATTCTCCTTTGCACACCACCCCCCCCTTTTCATTTCCTCCCCTAACGCTGTTTAACTGTTCAATAAAATTGGCCACCTCCGTCTGTGAGTGGTGTCTACTGCAAGTTGTCTACATGCCCTCATTAGCGCCCCACTACAGTGATGGAGAATGCGGGCAGACGATGCTGATGCATACCCGGGCTCCGGGACCGAGACCCTCCTTCAACATCTCCTGGAGGCCACAGTACAGCAGACCCGCCTTAGTGAGGAATTGGCAAGGGGGCTCCATGCCAACACTCAGGAACTTGTGGCTCTATGACAGGAGGGACCCCGCCCTGCCCAAGGCCCGTACAAAGCAGCCCAGCGGTACCTATTGAAACTGACCCCCACCGATGACGTGGATGTGTATTTAGGAACTTTTGAAAAGGTGGCCCTGAGAGAACAGTGGCCCTATGAGAGCTGGGCCAACATTCTTGCCCCCTTTCTCACTGGTTAAGCTCAACACGCATACCATGCCCTCCCAGAGGACCAGGCGAGCGAGTACCGCGTCCTCCGTGAGGAAGGTCTCATCCGATGTGGGTACTCACCCGAGCGGGCAGCGGCCGAATTCAACAGGTGGACATTCGACCCCTGAAAAGAGCCAAGGGAGAATATGGACCGCCTCGTACGCATTGGGAAGAGGTGGCTGCAGCCCGACCGGCTGTCCGCGGAAGAAATCACAGAGCGAGTGCTTCTCGATCGGTTCCTCAGGGCCCTACCAAGCAACGAGTGCAAAGCCGTCAGCATGGCCGACACAAAGACACAGCGCGACATGGTGGCCGCCCTCAAACGGGCGGCAGCCATGCCAGAGAATGGGCGGGCCGAACGGAAGCCACTGGCCCAAGAGCTGCGTCGTGAGAAACGCCCTGGGAATCCCCACAATTTGGGCCGGCCCCCAAATGACATAGGAGCACCCCGTGCAGTGCCGACAGACGAGCCTATGCCCACGGAGCCCGAACAAAAGGGGTATGAGCCACGGAACCCCAAGCCCTGGCTGGCTGGCTGCACCATGCACATGCTCCCGACACGACAACCTCGGACAATTCGGCTCCGCCTCGAAGGGGTCTCCACCGACGCCCTACTGGACACCGGGAGTTCGATCACTCTGGCCCGGCCGTCAGCACTTCCCCACTCCCCCTCGGTCTGTGGCCAGGTGGTAGTGGCTTGCGTTCACGGGGATGTGAGAAATGTGCCAGCTGCCCAAGTTCGTGTGGGCGGGAAAAGTGGAGAGTGGCCCCTAGTCGTAGGGCTGGTTCCAGAACTACCGGTACCACTTCTGGTCAGTCATGATTGGCCGGGGTTTAACGCGGAACCCCACAACACGGAGTGCCGACGCACCAAACTCCGTTCGAAACCAGTCGTAGCTAGACTAACTGCCCCCACCTCCCTCCTAGCTCAGACAGAACAGAAAGCAGGGACTGAGGGTGAGATTCAAATTCCTACAAACCTCTCGTCTGCTCTCTTCCAACAGGGTTGCCAGGGAGGGCGAAGTCGGACGAGAACAAAAACAAGACGAGGGATTACGGAACTGTTGGGGGCAGGTGCGAGTCATGGAGGGGGTGGACCAGGAGGCAACGAATTGACTCCCCGCGACATATTTCTTGGTGAAAAATGGCTTGTTGTACTATAGGTGTGATCGGCGCGGCGAGCTGGTTGATCTCCTGGTTCTCCCCTGCTACAAGGTTGACGTCGTACTTCACCTGGCCCACAGTCACCCGCTTGGGGGGCACCTAGGGGCGCAGAACACGCTTGAAAAGCTAAGGGATCGGTTTCACTGGTTGGGAATGCGTGCCAACGTGGAACGCTTCTGCCAGTGTTGCCCACAGTGCCAACAGGCCTCGCCCATAAGGCTGGCCCCAGTGTCACTCGTCCCCCTTCCTATCATAGGGGTGCCCTTCGAGAGGATAGGAATGGATCTGGTAGGGCCATTACCAAAGTCCGCCCGGGGTCATGAATACATTTTAGTAATTGTAGATTATGCTACAAGGTACCCAGATGCGATCCCCCTCCGCAAGGCGACATCTAAAAATATAGCATCCGAGCTCTTATTACTGTTTAGTCGAGTGGGGATCCCTAAAGATATAATTTCAGATCAGGGGACCCCCTTCGTCTCTAAACTTATGGCTGATTTATGTCGGTTGTTACAGGTCACACATCTACACACCTCCGTTTACCACCCTCAAACGGACGGCTTGGTAGAACGTTTTAACCAAACTCTGAAATGCCTAGTAAAGAAAATAATTGACGAGGAGTGGAGGAACTGGGATCTCCTCCTCCCCTACGCATTATTTGCAGTTAGGGAATTCCCCAAGCCTCTACAGGGTTCACCCCCTTTGAACTCTTCTTCGGCTGCAGACCAAGAGGTTTGTTAGATATAGCTAAGGAAAGCTGGGAAACACAACTCGGAAGAAAAAACATACCACATAAACCTTCTAAAGTGGTGACTGGAGCCCCGCCCCGCGTTAGTAGCTGAGTCAGCCCCGCCCACGGGGGAATCCCCACTGACGTCACCCCATTTGGCAGAGGACCTTACACCGGTGCAAAGGCAGGACCTCAAAGAATTGCGAGACCAGTTTCAGGACGTCTTTTCTCTCCGGCCAGGGCAGACACAGATAGTACAACGTAACATTAAAACACCTCCGGGAATCGTAATAAGGCAGGGGCCCTACCGTGCCCCCGAGGATAGACAGCAGGCCATAAACGAGGAGGTGGAACAAATGCTCAGAGATGGCATCATCAAAGAATCAACCAGCCCGTGGTCTAGCCCTATAGTAGTAGTACCCAAGCCAGATGGTAGTATAAGGCTTTGTCATGATTACAGGAAGTTAAATCAGGTATCTGACTTCGATGGTTACCCCATGCCCCGAGTAGACGATCTTATCGATAGGTTGGGTCGAGCGCGTTTTGTAGCCACGCTAGACTTAACCAAGGGATACTGGCAGGTGGCGTTGACCCCGGAAGCCAAGCCTAAGACCGCTTTTACTACTCTTCGCGGTCATTGGCAATATAGATTCTTCTGTTTGGGTTACACGGGGCACCGGCCATATTCCAAAGGTTGATGGACGTGGTCCTCCGAGACCACAGGGCGTACAAGGAGGCTTACCTAGACGATGTCATCATCCACTCAGCAGCGTGGCACGACCATCTGTTTCATCTCCGCCAGGTTTTGGGGGAACTCCAGCGGGCGGGCCTCACGGCCAACCCCCAGAAGTGCCACCTAGGCCTCAAGGAGGCAAAATATTTAGGGTTTACGATCGGGCAGGGTTTACTGCAGCCACAAGAGCATAAAATAGAAGCCGTGTGGATGTACCCTCGCCCGTCCTCTAAGACGCAGGTAAGGGCATTCCTTGGGCTGGCTGGCTACCACCGGCGCTTTGTGCCTAATTTCGCATCTGTCACTGCCCCTCTCTCTAACCTCACTAGGAATGGCAAACCTGACCGGGTCCGGTGGACCGCAGAGGCTGAAACCGCTTTTCAGACACTGAAACAGTATCTCACAACGGCCCCAATACTTCGAAATCCCGACTTCCAAAAGCCATTCGTAGTGCACACGGACGCATCAGAAACCAGCCTGGGAGCGGTGCTGTCCCAGGAGTTTGACGGAGAGGAACACCCGATCGTGTACGTGAGAAGAAAACTGACCCCGGCTGAAAGTAAGTATGCTGCCTTTGAACGTGAGGCTTTGGCTATTAAGTGGGCAGTGACAGAGCTACACTATTATTTGACAGGCCGGCACTTCACCCTCATCACAGACCATGCCCCCCTTCAATGGATGGCCAAGGCCACTAATAATAACAGCCGAGTCACTCTGTGGTTCTTGGCTTAACCAGATTTCTTGTTCGAGGTGCAGCACCGGCCGGGGTTGGCACACGGTAACGCGGATGGCCTCTCCCGTTGATATGCCCTGTGGGCAGGACTCTGCCAGAGCATGGCTTCGGAGCTAAGGGGGGGGAATTGTGGCGCCAGACCAAAGCCATGGTGGCCAAAAAGTGCAAGCGCTCCTCAGACCACACTGTTCAAAGGGCTGGACCCACTCCTGTCAAACCACCGGCACGCGACACGCCCCTGCACCACTAGGGTTGTAGGGGACGCGACAGCCCTGGAGGGGGCGTGGACCACAAACAAGACACACTGGCAGCCACTCGGAGCCTGCCGTGGTTGCAGATTGGACGCCCTATATGAAGGGCGACGATGAGAGGAACGAGGAGAGACAGGAACTACAGGATTGTTACTTTGACTAACTGTGGTTTGCTCTTTCCCCACACCCCAGGTTCAAGCCAAGAGGACTCTCCCCGCTCCCGACGAGGAAGCCAGTAGTCCTGTGAACCTACCAGTCTACCCAAGCTGATTCTCCTTGGCACACCACCCTCCCCTTTTAATTTCCTCCCCCAATGTTGTTTATCTGTTCAATAAAATTGGCCACCTCCATCTGGGATTGGTGGCCCCTGGGTGGCGCTACAATACCCTCTATGCACTTATGTTACCGCCGCTCATTTTGTTAAGTGAGTATATACAATTATTCTTAAGATAATAGTAATTGCTGAAAAAAATTTTCACATTAAAGACAACTAAAGACTCACCTTAAGTGGCAAAACTTCTTTATTGATGCCAAAGAAGTCTACCATAGCCTCAGTCCAGGAGCAGAGTCCAGCCACATTGCCACAAATCCGCTTGGCTGCCTCTAAAGTATAATCCTCCATACTCAAATATGGTGTGAGCAGCTCAACTACCTCCTCTGTGATGGTATCCTTTTTAGAGAAAGAAACAAATAAATTATGTCTCTGGTCTATTATATGGATTATGTAAGGGGAATAAGATTTTTTGAGCCACAATCTTAAATCCTTTTTTTTAAAGGACAGAATGATAACATTGTGCTTGAGTCACAAATACCCTGTTCAAAGTCTGTACAGAGTGGTGATACAGTTACAGACATAGAAGAATTGATTTAATGATTCTTTCATAACAGAAGCATCATTGTAACATCTTTCTTTACAAACTTTGAAACTGTACAATAAAAAATTTATATTGTTTGAAATGACCCAGCTTCATTCTTTAATTAAGGTTTCATCAGTTTCACATGCCCCCTAGAGGATCCAAACGCATAGAAAATAAAATCTACTTTTTAAGCATAATTGGAGCATTTTCACATCAATCTTTCATACTCCTGCACAATGAGCAGGATTTTCCCTTTCAAAAAAGCCCTTCCCGGCGCCTCTCTGGCTCGTCTATGCCCGTGTAAATCCCCCTCACCCTCCACATAACACCCCGGGGTGATACTATTTTGACTGTGAATAGTTTAATCCACATATGCCTAACTGATGTGATTTAGCCTTGGGATGAAAGCGAATGATTCAATAGAATAGGCAGGACACGTGGAGAGGGGCTGGAGTCTCTAAGAACATCCGAGGAGTCGATTCTGTACAGACTCACTGGCAAAGTATGTGTAGTTTGAATTTGGATTAAAATTACAACAGCAGAACTGCTTGAAGACTAATGAAG
>JBBMFX010047715.1:0-11327 GCA_037832545.1 Rhabdalestes septentrionalis
GCGAGAGAGTTTTCTCGTGGTGTGGGTCTGCGTGCGCGAGAGAGTTTTCTCGTGGTGTGGGTCTGCGTGCGCGAGAGGGTTTTCTCGTGGTGTGGGTCTGCGTGCGCGAGAGGGTTTTCTCGTGGTGTGGGTCTGCGTGCGCGAGAGAGTTGTCCGTGGTGTGGGTCTGCGTGCGCGAGAGAGTTGTCTCGTGGTGTGGGTCTGCGTGCGTGCGTGCGCGAGAGAGTTGTGGTGTGCGTGTGTATGTGCGTATGTGCAGGAGTTTATTCATACTTCTGTCTTTTATAATTAGACAATGAAGTACCGGGTTCAGTACCCGTCCCTAGTCCTCCTGCATTGATGTCATCAATTGTGATCGGTTCCTAAGATCGGCGAGTTTAACGAGTCCCGATTGAGTCAAAGTCTGTATATCGGCCGATACCGATCGTCCGCCGATCGATTGGAGCATCACTATTTTTTTTCATACAGAATCCATTATTAAAATAAAATAAGCTTTCACACGAAGAAGTGATTAATCAACCATATTGTGCAAATGAGCAGAGTTGTTAGTCGTACTTGTAATGTCCTGGTGTAGGCAAAGTTAGCACTGATTAGAGAGCAGGATTAGTGTTGTGTAAGGGTGTAATCATTTCTCCAAATAATACTTTGTATCTAAATATAAAGATCCATTGCTGAAACATCTTTAGTTCTATTCATTTCTTTCATTTGTCATCTTTTGGTGAGATAATGTTATTCCAAACTAGGCATGTGGGTGTATCTTTCAAATAATCTTAGTTAGTTATTATATTGGGTTTTTTTTGTGAGGATTGCAGGCAGAGTGTTGAAAGTGGTGTTTGAGAACTTTAATTTATCTGAAGCAGACAGTATTGCATGTAATTCAAACTCTGGAATCATGATTAAAATAATATATCCTAAAGAACCAAAAATCATGTTGAACGTGAAAATGTCATTGCATTGCTGCCCTGCATCGGAACACCTATTGTCTTTATGTATTGTTATGCCCGTAGTACATCCATGTCCTTAGCAGGAATTTTCATTTTGACAGTAAGCTGGCTTTCACAGAGCTGTTAACCAAAGGGTGTGCTGTTCTCTTCTGTGTGCAGTGTGTAAGTGCAGCCATTGATACGTTAACCCTGGCCCGGTTTGTGTGTGAGCTCAGTCTGCTGGAGACGCAGTTCGTCCCGGTCCGAGGGTCCCTGCTGGCCTCGGCCTGCCTGCTTATTGCCCTGGTTACCAAAGACCTGGGGGGATGGGTAAGTTTGTTTGTGGCCCTTTCAGCACCGTCTCCCTGTGTACATACTTGCTCAATCACTTACGCCTCCATGTCTCAAGTAGGGCAAGCACCGTAATACCATCGGTTTTTATGCGGCTGTTGTGTTGCTGTCACTGAGTGAGGGATTAATCAGTAGTCTCTGCTGGAAGGCAGCGTGTGCTGCTATAGAACGGAATTGGCCGGACCCAAATGAACGTTCATTTATATTAGCCACAGTGAAGTGGTGATGTATACTAATTCCTGACTCCTCTAGCACACACACTTTAGTGCGCTTGGTCAGTGACAAATTAGCTTCTCTTTTCTTATGTTTAGTGAATGAACTTCTCTGACTGACTCATTTCTTGGGTTAGCCTTTGAGTTTCAAAAGGAAGTTGACACACCAGGAAAAAAAGGGCAAATTAGCTAAAATGAACGCACACACACGCGCGCACACACTTTTATTTTAAGGTACTTGTGTGTGATGCTTATATAATGTGTTATAAAAATGTCAGACACTACCTGATGGCAATTTACAATGTATAGTTAAATCACAAATTCCGCTGTCCCTCCCAGAACCCATGTCTGCAGTTTCACTCAGGCTACAGTGCAGAAGACCTGGCGCCCGTGGCCCGACAACTCCAGCACATGCTGACCAGCACCCCCGACAGCAAGCTCGGCACTGTCCGGAGCAAATACTCCCACAAGTAAGCTCATTCATCCATACACTTTGTTTGGTAGACATTAAATGTCTGTAGTAATTGACATCTGTTTTGGGCCGATATCAGCAGAAATTGCTTGATTAGCTATCAGTGGAAGAACTGAGTTGCATCCAATCTTGGAATTGAGCCTACATCTCGACAAATTTAGTATAAAACATGAAAATAACTTGGTCACCTTGCTACTGCAGTTAATGTACTTGCAGTATAATTTTATAAAACTGAAGTTTTTCTTTGCATGTTCACTTTAATTGGAACCATATGCTTTTAAATTAAGATGGGCCTCACGGGCATAAACAGAAATCACATTATTGAATGCTGATCTGTTTCTCCTTTTGAGAATGAACGTATTCTCCTTTTAGATGCCGCATTTTTGACTTGAATTTGAAAGGAGAAATAAATTACAACTGTAACTGAATATTTCATTGCTATTGTAAGTCTTTAAGTCCCATTCTGTGTCTTATAAGACCATACAGAATGCAGTTCTTAGTCCAACAGATCATGTACAGCCTCTTGAACGCTTTTGTCTTTTTGAAACTCTCTGCATCATCTGAATAGCATCATCTGAATAGCTGGTGCTCAAATGCTTCACATTAGCTTCCTCATGTGCAAGTGATAAACACATTCAAGCCAATCTCTACTTTAAACTCGCCAGTGAGCTTTGTTTTTCTTCAAAACATCTTGTCATTTTTATATAAGCACACCTTGGGAGGGAAACACGCAGTGTAAACAATCTTCTTACCCCTCAATTACCTCATAAGATAAATGTGCAATCTTCACAGAAGGAAATGCATGCAGGAGATTCTATAAACCAGTTTTCTATTCTCGATACGCCTGAATAGAGGACGTTGTCAGCTATTGTTTGTGCTTCGTAATTAACGCAAAGTTTATTATGCTACATTTGAGTCTTTATTGTGAAGCATCAGTATTACAGGTTTACAGGCCATACAGCCGAAATAAGAGATGCAGATGTACTAGGCTTTTGGTGGCCAAGTGGTTTGGGAGTTGCCCCTGTGATCTGAAGGTCAAGGGTTTGACACTACTGCGGAACCCTTGAGTCCCCTCACACTGTCCCCACACACTGCTGCCTGGGCTGCCCGCTGCTTCCTTCAGTGCAGAGAGAGAATTTTGTGCTGTTCACACAGTGTGCTGTAGAGTGTTCACGGATGACAAATGGGCACTACTTACTTTAGGTCACTCAACATATAAAATCTGTTCCTTCCCTGCAGTAGACTAAAGTCACTCATGCATTTTACAGTGTAGTGAATCCAAAATCTGTGTTGCATTATAGGCCCCATTTTAGTTTTGAGTTTTTTATTCTATGTGTTAGGGGGCGGGAGTCTTGGTGGAAATGTGATCAGGAATATCTGCTGGTGAAACATGATGTGAAATAGGTGTGATATTAAATTAGTATTTAAACTGCTTTATATTTTTATTCATAGATCCTGCACTATACTGGAGAACAGAGGTTGGCAGTGGTACCACTTAATCCCATTAGACTGTGTTTAGCTAATGGAGACTTCTAGTTGGTGTTTCTTGTGCAATTATTGTTGCAGCTACGAACAAACCGTGCACTTGTGGCTTTAGAACAGTGGTGCGAATCTCAGTTCCTGGGGCCTCACAGTTCTGCTGAGATTTTCTTATGATTCTCTGTATTTAACTCACGAAGACCTTTCTGATTATTATTGACAGGAATGTTTAGTCAGTAGGAACATGAAACTCTGGAGTGCTTTGGTCAATCCGGACAGAAGATCGATGCAGCGTTTTCACGCCTGAACTTTCATAACCAGCATATCTTTCGTGGTAATGATGAGGTTTTGCATCATGTAGATTTGCAGCTTTTAACAGTGTTTCACACTCATACTTGTGTTCGCTCTGTCCATGCAAGTCCTGCTAAACAGGACTGGATGTCCTCAGGGTGCCTGGCCAGTAGCTCCTTCGTTTCAGAATGTTCTCTTGGCCATTTTTACTTGACTGTTAAAGTCTCAATCAGATTTTTTTTGCTAGGCCGATCACTGTATCAATGAAAGCCACTTGTTTGATAGTGTCTAGTATCACAAACCGAATACCCCATGATGTTTCTTACTCACCAAAATTGAAAACTATATTTAAACTAAAGCGTCTTTACAAACAAGGCTCTTTTCCAGCTGGAGTCGAGGTGCCGCAGAGTTCCCTTATAATGTATCCGTCTCTGCTCACGCACCAACTCGCCCAGTAATTTTGCTGCACTTCTGGTCTCATGTGGGCAAAGAAAAAGTTTGAAGTTCTGCACTTAGCATACTGAAGAGATTTTCCTGTAGCATTAAAGTAACTGGCAAATAAAATGATTTGCTAAAAGCTGCATTAACCCTCAGGACCTGAACAACGCATCAGATTCTCATCGCTACTAAAACGTCGTCTTATACAAACGTACAGCCTTACTTGGAGGTGGGGTCAACAGTGGAGGCTTCAAAGGGAGCTTTGTTTTGTGATCAAAATTCATATAGAATCCGAGATTTCCAACATTTATTCCTGATGAGCGGGATGTGAGTGTGTGTTTTGAAGCACAGTGTAGATAGAAGTTGGTCTGAAACCTCTACTTTTGATTGTAAACAGCTGCAGAGTAACAGTTTTTCGTCATATCTTTATTATACCGATATTGATAAGCTGTTTTTTTTGTTGTTTTTTTTAATGCAGCACAGTGGACTTTTACTGTAAAAAATGGATTTTGGTCAGTTGTCAATCGTTGGGTAAATATAAATATTGGCTGGGTTGTTCAAAACAAAAAGAATTGACATTTGTACATTATGGATATGACGCTTGTACTTGGAGTTTTTAAATACATTTTTAACAAATGGAAAAAGTGGTACATAAAAAGGAAAAATAGGCATTCTAGTGGTTCTAGAGTGGCACATCCTACCAGGACTAGATTAATTTAACAAACCAAAATACCCTGGAAATGCTCGATTTAATTTGTAGTTTTTGAAAATCAGAGGTCAGGGGTTTGTCTCTGCCAGTACTCGGTGTTGTACATAATAGCTTTGACTTTGATCGTACTTTAACTGAATTTGCTGTTGAATTAGAATAAAATGGCTTGCTTTTGTGCAGGGAATGTACTGAGAGCTTCTACATGCAAGTGGTCCATGAGCTTTTAAAATTTCTGGCTTTGAAGCTCGAGCTGCTTTCTTGTTTTTTTTTATATATATATATATTTAGTTTGTTTATTTATTTATTTTTATCAGTAAGTGTATTCTGTCTGTTCTCAGAGTTCAAAGTTTGAATGATTAAATTCTTGTGATTGCCTGACACTTGGATTTGTGTTGACCTGTTCAGTGACCTGAGGCTGGTGGGGCTCTGAAGGAGAGCCGAGCAGAGTTCACAGAGGCTGTGACCGTGTTTTGAAGTTTCTCACTGCCGGTGCATTTCAGGCTTTCATTCATAATTAACTTGTCTCTGCCCCTTGCAGATGTTTGGAATTTTTGAGCTATTTGACTAGTGAAGTGGATTCATTCATATTTGAGTGCCCCAGTTGACAGCTGACACGTCGGACTGGACCCTTTTTTCTCGTTTTTAAAATATCCAATTTGTTTCTTCTGACAGGGTTTTCTTTGAAGTCGCTCTGATTCCTCCCGTGAGCTTGGAGAAGCTGGAGATGTTTCTGAAGTGAGAGGATCCATAATCTATCAGCCATGTAAATATTTGTATTTAATATTCTATGTTGCTCTTTGTTTACAAATAAAAAATGTTATGTTCTGTTATATATGTGGTTGGGAATTTTAAGATGTTTTAAGGGCTTAGAAATTGATGTCATGAACCAAAAAAGTAGAACCTGCATGTTACAGAAATATCTGAGGCTGTTTGAGAAGACTTTAAATAATGTTCTTAAATTCAATATTAAACCATGTTATTAAACCACTTTATTAAACATTTGTGAACATTTGTCTGTAAATACTGTTTTAGATTTTCAATATTAACCCAACAATGTTGTGTTGGATGCTTATTGCAAAGCTGTGTAAATGCCATTTTTAATTGTTGGCGTTTGATTAAAAATGTTTCTTATATACATGCTGTGGTTTGTTTTAATTTTAGACGTTCTAGGTTCTTTTTGTTATATTTTTAAGTACATCTTTACATTTGACTATTTCTTGACTGCAGTTTCAGAAATGGGCCACAAGAGGGCAACATTCTTGTAAATGAATTTCTTGGCCTTTGGACCCTTTACTGCCAGGTTTCTCAACCACTGGGCCGGGGACCACTGATGGGCCGCAAAGGTTTTTGATTGGGCCGCAAATCTAAAATTGAGACAGGTCATTGGTCCGCAATTGGTTATTTAAGATTATCTAATGTGGCCAAGTGGGCCTTGGCAGCATGCTGTGATAGATAGTTGGGCCTTTTTGTTGGAAAGGTTGAGAATCATTGCTTTACTGCATTTCATCCTTGTTCGTGCTTAAGTTTAGCTTTTGTCTGAGCTGTACATCTCTGGTATGGTTGCCTAGACTAATGGCTTATTTAATCCTTGTTTCTTACAGTCCTATATTTAGTGTGGCATAAGCCTCAGAATCCAAAATTATGTATTATGTTTTTTTTATATATAAAGTATTATGGCCCATGTTTATTTTTCTGATGTCCACTCATGACATTTAAATTCATGCACCAATTTTTGTAAAAAATATTACCACCCCCTTTTTAAAAAAATATTACCACCCCCTTAGTTTGTTAATGTGCATTTTAAGGTTGATTTATGTGAACAATTTCCTGCAACTGTAACATCTCATTCAAAAAGCAGTGCTAGCTTTAGAGTGAGTGAATGGGTCTAAACTATTGTCTTTGTCTTTGACCGCAAAGAGTGAATTCACAATAGATTCCATTTAAATACCGGGGAGGGAATGAAATATTTGGAAGCGTTAACATACTTTACATGCTTTTGTCAAACTTGTTAAAAAAAAAAAAAGTAGGGGGTGGAAACATGCGCCATATATGCGGATCTGCCTCACAGTTGTTGCAGGTTTATAGCCTGAGCAGGAAATGTTGATCATCCAGCTTTGGAGCCTGCTGTTGACAACGGAATAATTTAAATTCTGTTTCACCTCTTGATCTGGGTAATCAGCATTCTGAAGCTTGATTATGTGGCTCAAGAGTGCTGGAAGCACTTAACAGGCTGATCCAAACCGCTACAGCCTGCAAACAAAGACAACATCTTCATTTTCGAGATCGTGGCTGCAGCTTGCCCCTTCGTCAGCTCTGGTCTGAGGTCAGCATGGTGAATTCTGGAACAATCGCTAAGCTCGGGATTAGGGCGGTGGATGCTGGCTAGAGATCAATAAGAGGGCTGATTTCCTGACTTTCATCGGAGCTCACAGATCTGGTTGCTTAAATAATTCAGCTGGCAGGATGGCGTGCCTGTCCTCAGCCGGGTCCTTTGGTGTCCAGCTGCTGGGTCAGTATGTCTTACCTTCATCCCCAGTCATGAAAAAATGGGCTAACCCTGAAGGAAACCTTGTGAAGTCACGAAGCGCGAGAATTGTTTGTCTAACATCGATTGGAGCCCACTAGCATTCACTCCATGTTTGCTGTGGTACCTTCAATTGTGAATGCATGACTGTTTGTGTGTGCGGGGGTGGGGAATTTTAGGCCACAATGCATTGAGGAACAGGAGTGCACCTCGAGAACATGACGCATCTCAGCCTGGATCTTGTCTTGGAAAGACTGCAATTGAAATATGTATTATTTTAATAGCCTGTGTCCTCCAGCTGTTTGGCCTCTTGTGCTAAAAGGGATTTTTTTCCCACACTCCACCAATTTCCACAACGTAAACATTTCCTCATCCTTATCTGGGCTAAAACAGGCACCGCGTGCATATAATTGTCCTATTATTTTCTGAAGGAGTCCTTTGGGGAATAAATCATAGCCATAACCGTCCCCCATATAATTGATGTGTACTGTATTGCGGCTTCAGATAGCCTAAGAGAAAACTACCGTGAGCAGCAACAAAAGTTGTTATATGGCTAATCGCTTGATGAGGCAAGCCAACCATTATCTAACTGTGACTGAAAAGGCGGCATCATCGTCACCATCGCCATCAAAGCAGTTGGTCGTGGTCGTTCAAACATTCTCCCATAGATAGGTGAGGAGAAATCCAGGGCGGGGGCTATTTTAAAGACACTAGTAAATTGTCTTGCTCTAATGGGTCCACGCTGTGTAGCAAATACTGGTTAAGTGTTTGTTGCATAACAGACCGCACGCCACACATCTGTTTGAATGACCTTCATGTGCTTTGTAGTGGAAGCAACAATAACCATTATACCCATCATTGTAAAAGAGAGGGCTGCACTATGTACACATTACGTCCACTTTGCCTACCAGTGTCAATCTCCCTTTCTCTCTCTCTGCATATTCACGTAGAGGATCATCTGTGGGCTGACCTTGAGTTGGGGCCGAAGAGGAGTAATCGTTTTCTTAAGCCTGACTGCTTGTTTTCTCCTTCAGGCGTTGGGTGGGGAGAGAAGTATATGCTTGTGTGTGTGTGTGTGTGTGTTTGTGAGGGAGAGCGAGAGACGGAGAATGAGAGATGGGATGAGGTGTGTCTGAGTTGGAGATTAAGTGCTTGACTGGTTTGTGTGTGTAGAGAATAGCGAGGGTGCACGATCTCTAAACATGGTACATTAAGCAACACACTCCATTACAGGCAATATCGTAGGTGCTTACATGAGGCTTATCCTGTTAGCTACATAACCCATTCAACCCTAAGTGTCTGTGTGTGGGTCCAAGTCACTGTGAACTCATTTCACAATATAAACTGTATTTATTTTAATGGCAGTTGCCAAATAATTCACAACACATACACATAATTCGTAGTTACTAATTGCTTACTAGTAGTAATTCCACAATTTATAGCAGTTACTGTAGAAGTTATAGCAGTAACTGAATAATTCATACTAATTATTGGGTAATTTAGAGCAGTTATGGGATATTTCATAGTAGTTACTGAATACTTCATGCTACTTACTGAATCATTTATAACAGGTACTGAATAGGTCATAGTTGATGCCGAGTAATTTATAACAGTTGCTGAATATTCATAGGGACCACAGGAGCATTAGTGAGGTCAGGTGCTGATGTTAAATGATTAGTTCTGGATCACAAACAGGTCCAGCTCTTCAGGAAGACACTGGATGGAGCTCAATCACCCTAGAACAGGGGTCCCCAACCACCAGGTGGTGGATCATTTGGAACCAGGCCACATTTACGTTATATCTAATAATCAAGTTATATATTATGCACCCCCACCTTCCCGTGGGCCGTGGTACAATTGTCTTGCATGAAATGGGTCCATGGTGCAGAAAAGATTGGAGTCCTCTGCTTTAGAAAACAGTTTCTCTGCTCCACAGCCCAATACTTGGGTGTTTTATACCTGTCATGCATACACCTAGCATTGGGAATGTGCAGTTATTCCAGATTAGGTTGTGAATGTGTGTGCAATGCTGTCAGAACCTGAAAACTGGTGCACATACATGTATGCATGTAAGTGTGTTCAAGGCTACTTTATGGAATGAGACTTGCATCGCTTTTCTACACAAAAAGCTTTACAGTTTGCCTAAAAACATCCCTGATGACTGAGAAGTAACAAAGCAGCATGAAACTGGAGGACAGACTGAGGTCCAGCTGACCTTTGCTTATTGCCCTGAGATCAGAATAGATGAGTTAGATATAAAGTAAATCATTGATGAGGTTGGATTAATGGAAGGCCTGGAAAGGGCAGCAGAAATAAATAAGCTTGATGTTTAGTTCGTTTACATGAGATTTAGGACATGCCAGTTGTTCTGGTGATAGATAAGCTGCCACGTCACTGATATCTGGTTGTAATTGGGCCATCTGTTCGGGGCATTTTAATTGCTGCAACGAAGCCCGTGTCTGATAATTAGTTGTTCAAATGAGCTCTAAAATAGTGTTGCTTTCGTCAACGAACATTTTTCATGTGACAAAACGAGATGCGACGTAAATGTTGCTCATGTGACCATAATGAAACAAAGCATACAATGTAGTTTTGTTGATGAACAAGAACGAGACTAAATGCGGCTTACAAAACAAAAAATACTATGCTAAAATGTCTCTTCATTTTCGTTGACTAAAACGAGACGAGACGTTATTTCCTGTACGATAGGGAGGGGAGAAAATGGTAAAGGACACTCGACCGTAAAGTTGAACGCCGTTACGTCCCAATACTTTTGTCCATTGAGAGGGACTGTTAATTAGAGTTTAGAATGTCTGCCTGAACCCGGCCCGAGTCCGTGATCCACATTTGAGTGGCTCAGAGCGCTCGGTGTGTCCGTTTATGAACGCACCCACAGTTGAGACTGTATGTTATAGTACGTGGCCCACATATTTAAAAAATCTGATTTAAATCGGGCTCGGGCTGATAATTAAAACAAGGTGCACGGGCTCGGGTCGGGTAATGTTTCTTTTTTCGGGCCCCATCTAAGCTCTAATGTGAATTAAAAATATCTAGAGTTTTGGGAAGCAGAGCCATTAAAATGCAAGGGAGAGAGAAATGATACACACATATAGAATCACACACATGCAAATTCTCACACACACATTTTGATAAGCTGCCTTTCCCATATTCATGCAAAAAGGCTGATCCTAAATTCTTCTGATTGTTCAGGAATAAAAAAATATTCAGGTGAGTTCAGGCCAACACACCGAAGTTTTACCAGTTTTACAAATGTGGGTTATATGGCAACAGACACACACATTTTTTGTATTTGCACTTTTTAGTGATGTGATGTTATTCATTTATTTTATTTACATTTTTGTGTGTGTATGTCTAGTTCCAACATGGTTGGTTGGTAAAACATGGTGTCGTCAATTCAAACGAGAGTGTCTTCCATGTCTGGAATGGATGTATGGTATTCTTGAGTCTATAAGATAACAGTAATATAACCAGATAACCTTGTTTGAATTGTGAAATAGGCTTGACTGGAAATTTTAGATTTTGTATATTCTACTAAGTACTTTTTTGACTGTGTTAAATAGAATTGCATTTAAAAAAAAGACTAAAATATAGCTTTCATTGACAAACTATACTAAAATAAAAGTAGACGCAAAATAGTCATGGATCCTTCTGACTAAAATAAGACAAAATGCTCAGACTTTTCGTCGACTAAATCTAGAAGAAAAAGAGTCTGGACGTGACTAAGACTAATAAAAACTAAATTGATAGCTTGACGCAAAGACTGGACTAAAACTAAAATTAAAACAGGCATCCAAAAACCACACTGCTCTAAAACACAGAGTCTCTGATTTTGCTTTTTATATGTGAGAATATTTACTGTACAAAACTTGTCAGTGAACTATGATCGTAATCATTAGTCGTAATCGAA
>JBBMFX010047725.1:0-11326 GCA_037832545.1 Rhabdalestes septentrionalis
ACACGTCCAGAGGAGAGACAATGATTACAGAGGTAGAAGGATGCTGCAGTTGGAGCCACCAGGCAGGAGGCTGAGAGAAAGACCGAAAAGGAGACTTATGGATGTGCTGAAAGAGGACATGAAGTTGCTGTGGCGACCCCTGAAGGGAAAAGCCGAAAGAGGAAGAAGAAGAAGATTCTGTTTCCCTTTTAGTTGGGTTGCATTTCGAATGTTGAACCTCCATGCTGGCAATAGAAAGGCCCCCAATAGGATGATTCTCCTCTAAACTTAAATTCGAAGTAATGTATGGTAATCTATAAATGAAGAAATAAATGCAAGGCATATTTGTCTGTTTTCCATACAGTTCATGATTTTTTTTTTCTGGGGTGTGCCCTTTTTTCAGGTCAGAGAAATGGCCCCTTAAAGTTCCTGGACATGTCAGAGTCCTGTACTGTACTGGTTTCCTATGGGCTGAATCGAACCTATTTTAATGTAGCTGGTCAATCAAAACAGTATTTTAGCCTGCAAAAAAACCCAACATAAATATCTATGTATCTTGCAAGACTGAACGCAGCTCATGTCTTACATTTGCAGATTACAGGCTAGCATGGTTAGTGCTTCGAGTGAGGACGCTACTGCCATAGGCAGTTTTTTGACCGTTTTTTTTAAAGAAATGTGTGTTGATTTACATGGGGAAAACTACAAAAAACATTTTGTTTACTTTTAGTTTTGCTCTTTTAAAATATTTTGTCTGAATGATGCATTTTAGGCAGACATGATTTGTTTATATTTGTCTTTATTGCCTGAATAAAATTTCCATATAGCATAAACCTGCACCATATATTTTCACTTTCACCATAATATGATTAATTGCTTAAGTGGTACAATATTGACACAACATTGATTAGACGTTCATGGAAATAACATGGAAAAGGATGCAGCTTAAACCTGGGACTGTGGATGATATAATGTTTCAGCACACTAACATTGTTTAGATAACAGATCTTTCTGGATGTGCCTTTGATAATAATCTGAAATTATTTATCACAAACACTGATGGCCTGTACGTACCATATGTATGTAATGTGCAATTAAAGGGTAGCTGCATACATATCAAGATCCTATCACATGTTTGATGTTCAGACTACATATGCCTTAGTTGTTAATAGTAGTAATTTACAACTCATTCCTGCATGGTTCTTGCATAGTTATTAAACAGTGAAACATTAAAATTGTGTCACAAAAACTGAATTAAATTAGTCACCAAAAAGGTAAACTAAACACTTCCAAAAATTTTGGATCACTTACTCACCAAAAAAATAGTTACATGAGTTTTGAGAACTATATGTTGAAGATGCAGGGAAGTATAACCCATTGGTGATGGAAATGAACTACAGCGTGTAAATGCTGTTGTTTTTGTCGAATCAGTGACAATCCATTCCTCCATAAAGGATCAATTTCCATGCAAATCCCACACATTTGTAAGCATATACATGCTTCCACATCTTTTAACTAACAAAGTGAGGCATTGACAAATTATAGGAAAGCATCAACTCTGCTGGGTCAACCACTAACATGGGTTCTACAAATAATGTGGTGTTTTTCTATTAAAGATCGAGAAGAACCAGCTATGGTATATGACCAGCTTGCACCTTTCTGACTTAATGTGGATACAGTGCTTAACTTTTTAGATCATACCTCACAAAATGCTATCAGTTTGTAAGAGTAAATGGCGAGTCCCCAGCACACACTAAATAAAATATATTCTGTTTTATGATCCTTTCAATTCACTTTGTACATGTTGTGATTAGGTATCCCGAATCATGGGATTCATCCCGCATCATGGGATTAGCTTCCACTGCTATGCAGATGACACACAGCTATATATCTCTGCCTACCCAGATGACAAACATAGATTAAATCATAAAAGACATATAGGCTAGGTGTCACATAGAATTCTCTGGCTCAATGCATTTCTTTCTTATATGTCCAGAAGCTGCTAGAAATAAAATGTCAGGTCTAGTGCTAAATCTTGCTGGTTTCTCAGCTTCTCCAAAGTCAGTTTTAAAAAACCTGGTATCACTATGGATCTTTTATTCAAGTATATATATATAAGTACTGTTACTTAATTAGCATTCTTTCACCTGCAAATTATTGCTAAGTTAAGAAGTGCACTCTCCATGATGCAGAAAAATTAATCCACACCTTTATTACTTCCAGACTATGCCTCTTGTCAGGCTGGTCTAAAATACAGCAGCTAGAGCCCTCACTAGGTCTTGGAAAATATTAACAGTGTTGGGCAAGTTACTTCAAACCTGTAATGTATTATTTATTACTTGTTACTGTCATTTTAAAGTAATTAAAATAGATGTCTCAAAATCCTGAAGGATTCTAAAATTCCAGCCGGATGTGGGACACAGGTCTCAGAAACAGGACATGTCCGGGAGAAAGAGGACGTCCCCCTACTCTTCTCTCTGTCCCACTACAAGAAGTGAAATGTTTTGCAGGACGTTTCTCCTCTGCTGATCTCGCCGTGATTTTGGTGAATTTATATGAAGGAGAATAAAAAACTTCTTTACATTGTAACGTGTGTCACTGACATTTATACGCAGTCAAATATTACCAATTTTTGTTCTGTAATAACTTACATTACCGCATTACAGCAAAAAGCAATGCAGCGCAGTTGTTACTTACTTTTGTAACATGTTACTCCCAACACTGCATATTAACCCACTGTTATGAAGACTTAATTCATTTCTGATCAAATCTCATATTTACTACAAAATTGACATATAAAGCCTTAAACAGCTTCACACCTGAATACCTCTATGAAATGTTCTTACTACGAACCTCCAGCCTTCACAGATTTCAAGGTGCTAAGATTCAGCAGGGGGTACAGTGTTTTCATATAAAACTTCCCAGCTCTGGAATGCCCTTCAGAATAATGTTCAGGATTCATATACTCTCTGAGAGGGAATGTGTAGAGTTGGCAGGTGTTGGGCACATTAATGCAAGAAACTGGCATGCTGGTGCTCTCACCCACCACTCCCAACATTCACTCAGGTTTGTAGACGGCAGTGGAGGTGCCAACTCTGTAAGCCGTAAATGGCCAATATGTCAATAAGCTTGTTCATGAAGGCTTTTAAGTATTGTGTTTGTACATTAACATACAAGCCACCTTCACTGTATAACTTCAGCATCAGTAGGAACTTTATAAATCCAGCTTGTATGTGTGCAATCACAAAATCAGACGATGTTTATAAACAGTTAATAATGTTTAAATTAAAATCAGAAATTATGAATTATAAGTACAAGTACATCAAACACATAACAGCGATGAGCCCTGCCTATGCAAGTCATAAAACACACATTGGGAAAGTCAGTTTGCCATCTTTATGGAGGTAATACAACATTTGCATAAACCCTGCACTAATATTTATTGCAAAACTAATGCCCGATCCCAAATCAAAGGAAAACAAAATAACGTCTCTTATGCTGAAAACAGCACACACTGGTATAGTTTGGACTAAAAATACCAGTAGATTGATGGAAACAACTTCAAAAGCCTTCATTTTGGTGTTTTTTCGTTCACTCTCGTTTCCATTCTTGCCTGTATCTCTGCCTCCTGGTCCAGGCTGCCTGAGGACTTTCAGAACTGAAATGCAGCAGAAGAGTTCCACGGCCAGAATAATGAGGTAGAAGCTTCCAACAATTTTGAACTGCATGTCTGGAAAGGTTAGCATTCCATAAATGCTGCAAAACAGCACACATGTCCAGATGATCATCGAGCATGCTAGCCGATATCTCAGTGGTTTGAACCTCAGGAAGGTAACAGGGTGGACCACAGCCAGGTAGCGTTCCAAGCACACACAGCACTGAAAAAGCGGCCGTGCAGATATAAAAAATCCAACACAAAAGCCCAGTATCTGGACAACACAATTCTCCACCACACATAGGATATACTGAGGTGCTGAGAGTGCAAAGGCGATATCAGAGATACACAGGCCTAAAGTAAAAATGGCATCCAGTCCTCCTGCTCTGGTGAAAATGATGATCACAAAGATGTTTAGAGGAATGCCCAGACAGAAGTTGATTATCTGAACACACATAAATACTATATTTCCTAAATTCTGTTTTTCCAGTAAATTGAGAGTTGAGTTTGTGGAGGTGGAATTCATCTTCTTGCAGAAGTGTGATATGTTCCTTCACAATGAGGTCCAGTACAAGCAATGGAAACACAATAGAGACTCAACAGATGAAATCAAAAAGTGAAAAATTATGATTTTGAGTTAAAATGCACTTATGTGAGCCCACACTACAGCATCAATCAAACCTGACAACAGGTTCAGAAAATGAAACATTAGAAATAAGAGTTACAGTACCCTGAAATAAACCTAGAAGACACACCAGAGATACCAGCCTGAAGCATTGCGGTTCCTACCCAATATATTATGCTTCTTTCACGTGTGTGTGCTGTCACCTGTATGTACTGTGTGTCCACATTGTTTTTGTAGTCTTTTCATGTCAATGCATGCAAATTTTATATACGTGTATTCGTATGAGGGGAAATGCAAAGGAAAATTCACACTAGGAACATGGAAGACGCTGTAGCTTTAAAGCTTGAAGGTACAGATGTGTTTAGAAGTCTCATTAAAAAGCACATCCAAGATGAATGAATCAAGATTAGAGGACACAATAAAGATATCAGCCTGAAGGTTTCTAGTGCATCCCTTATATTCTCTTATATTTGTGGTATTATCGTTCAGAAAGACTTCCCTTAATACATAAAACATGTCCAAAATGCTTTCACATTAAACATGCTGCAATGCATGCGGCTCTTAAGCATTTAAAGAAAGTGTATATGGAAAAAATCCTTCAGTAGCCCACTGGCTCTTTTCATGTGAAATATTCCAGACTGCTATAATTAGAAACCTCTTACTGTACATGAACAAATTTAATCCAAATATTTTTGCATCCATTTGAATGGACTGTCCTGAACACATGGAGGCTTTCACGGATCTCTCCTCAAGGTTTAGGGAAGGGGAGGACGCACTCGGCTGGTGATACTTTGTTTTAATGAAACTTTGTTTCAGAGTTCAGATCAACACAAGACAAACAAACACACAGCCGGGCCCATGCTCCTCAAACGAACAAAAGAACCAAAAAGGGCTGCGGCCTCTCACGTCGAGCCAGGGGGAGAAACCAAGGGTCAGGGATCAAGGAGTAACGGGAGGAACACGGGTCTGCGAACACAAGGATGTACACATTAGTAATCACACAAAGCAACACCGCTCAAGTTTAACAAGCGAACATGAGGGCAAACAAACAAACAAGCTAAGTTACTAGGCTGCAAAGGGTTTACACAAACAAGCAAGCAAACTAACAATCTAGACCACTGCCACCAAGATCTCTATACGAGTTGGTGCAGGACAAGATACCAGAGATTAGACGACCAAGACCGACTCAGGGAGAAACAGGACCGGCTGGCTTAAACAGGGAAACCAAACAAGACACAGGCGAGACACAAGGAAATGAGGAGCAGGTGAAGGTAATAGAGGGAGAGAAGCACAAACCAAGGAGACACACTAGGAAGGGAGCAAGGGGAACTACAAAGGGTGGACAAAAGTAAAAGGATGAATGGAACTGAAAGAGGAGGAAAAGGGAACTCTAGAATTCAAGGGACTGAGAACAGGACAGACGCGGACGGGGTACCCGTCACAGAGGCTTTGCATTTGGGTCTAAGAAATAGGCTTTTTTGTCAGAGTTCTCTGGGCCTGAACTGGGTAGATGTTAATAACGTCCACAAAATATGGAGATTTATAAGCAAACAAATTACTTTTAATATTGTGTTTCTAACATTGGTAATCCATGGCTTTAGACATTTGACACAGTAGCCTGAAGGACATTTTATTGCCTTTGTAAATAGATTTTGAATAGAAACATAGCATTATACGAATCTTTTTTACTTCTTTCTGTGTTCAACATAAACAGGTTGCAAAGGAATTGCAATTTATCAACTCATGGGTATGCTATTCAAATATGTTCAAATATGGCCAAATATATCATCTGAGGTGAAATTTAAAAACAAAACCATATTGCTCTACAGCTTTAAATGTTCCTCTGCAAACACACTGAACTTTTTTGCAACAAATTTGAGCATGGCAACAAAACAGTTTTTTAGGCAGAACATCTAGAGTTATATAGGATTTTAATCTGAGCATTTCAGAAATAACTGTTAGTATGTACTGTATTTATCAAAATTGTTTTGCTTTATGGCCTCTGTACATCACTTATCAATTTTGGCCTCTGTAATTCTGAATTAAATTACTAAGACCACAACAACAACAACAACATCTAAAATGTATTCTGTGTGGTGTACAGGTGTAATTTATTACAGAAATAACATTTCTTGTAATTTATTACATTTCTTTTTATTAGCAAAAATGTGTATCCACATAGGCTGAGTATACAAATCCTTAAAAAAAAAAAACCATTATTTTCTCTCTGTTAAGAGAATTTTTATTCAATGTGTCAAAAGTTTCACAAAACGAATTACATAGTTTTTCATTCTATATGTCAGAAAAAAAACATTGCCAATAGCTACAACCATTACCAATGGAATAAATGAAGACAATATAGAAATATGTGAAGGCAATTCTGACAAGGAGCTCCGGCACTCGGCAATGAGGGCAGGCATGAAGGCCAACATCGACCTTCCATCTGCATGGAGCCTCGATGGAACTGCTACTGGTCGTAGCCTCCATTGTGCTGCTACTGGTTGTAGCCTCCACACTGCATGGGGAGCTGCGACTTCTGGAAATTGAACTGTGGCAGCAGCAACAGATTCAGCTTCTTGCTTCTCTTGGCCACTGGCTCGGCCATGTAGGTAGCAGGGGCAACACCTGGAGCGCCAACGTTCATGAGGTCTTGGGGGAGTGATCGAAGAACTAGTCCACTTTCTCCGAGAGCAGCCTTGCCAGCCTTTACGTCAAACTAAAGTTGTATCTTGACTTGAAGGCTGGCGAGGCTGCTCTCTGAGAAAGTGGACCAGGTCTTCGATCACTCCTTTGAGCTGGTCTAGCTGGCTCTGTTGTTCGCCTTGGACCCGTGGTCGACAAATGAGGCTTTGCCGGTCCTGTCTGGGGCTCGCCTCACAGGGCGAGTCGGGCATGGGCCTGGGTGGGAGAGTCCCGGAAGAAGTCAAGGATTTCTCATGCAGCCAGTCAGTGGGCTGGAGACCCACCTCACCTCCTTCACCTCCGAACCACGGAACTCCCATCTCACTTTACTGAGAGCTCTTGGATAACCAAACCGTCCTCATCTGGGTCCAGCTCGCCTCACTCAGGGCACACCACCTTCACTCCACGGGCCCATAGCCCAGTCTGCTGCGCCTTGTTTGGTGATCAGGGGCAGACAACCATCTTTTAATAAATTTTATTTTCAAAAGCAAAAAGGCTCCAGGGCCTAAACAAAAATATGTCAAACAGACAAAGCTGATGGAGAAAGCTTTATATTAGTTATACATATATAAGTTCAATTTCACACTCTATAATTAAGTTACCAGAATTAAACGTTTTACGTTCCATTATTAAAATCAACAAAAGTCATACCAAGCATTTAATTATTGCCAACAGATTTCATATTTAAATGTTAATATTCCTAAAAACGGATGCTGTGTATCTGTTTCAACCACTATCTAAATTACTTTGCACACCCAAGGAATGGTAGCTTACCAAGATTGTGTACATAAGACAACACTTGTGTAAACCTTGCGCCCATACTTACTGTTATACAAATGCTTATTGTCATGTTGAAGACACCCTCAGACATAGTTTTCTTAAGGCTCAAGACAACACCTACGGGTGTAGACTCTATTAAAAATATCACTAGACTGATAAAAATAACTTTGAAAGCCTTCTTTTTCATGTTCATTTTCCTAATCTGCTCCCTTGCCATATCTCCTGGTCCAGGCCGCCTGAGGGCTTTCAGAATGGAAACACAGAAGAAGAGCTCCACAAACAGAATGAAGAAGTACAGGATTCCAAAAAAGGTATATGGCACATCTGGAAAAGTCAGCATGACACTGAAACTTAAAAAAATAACACATGTCCATATCAAAATCGAAAACCCCAGCCGATATCTCATTGGCTTGACCTTCAGAAACGTAACAGGGTGGACCACTGCCAGGTAACGTTCCAGACACACGCAGCCCTGAAAAAGTGGGTGAGCAGAAATGAAGATCCCGACCACAAAGCCCAGGAGTTTGAAAGAACAGATGTTAATGTTTGGTATACAAAGAACATAAAGTGGTGTTGAGAGGGCAAAGAAAATTTCAGAGACACTCTGGTTCAAATTAAAAACCGCAGATTCATCCAGTGCTCCAGCTCTGGTGAGGAACTTTATCACATAGATGTTAAGAGGAAGGCCCAGAAAGCAGTTAAAGACCTGGATGGAGACTAGTAGCAAATGAGAAATATAACTAAGCTGGTCGACCATAACACCTTGGGTGGAGTTTGTGAAGGTGGTATTCATCCTCTTGCAGTGGAAGAAAGATCCTGAGGACAGGGAGGGCAATCAAGGGTGAAGACAAGTTGACTTCACAGAAGAAATGATTAATTACAGAAATTAATAGCATTGGAAGCTTAAAATGTAATTTCACATTATACAGGTGCATAGACTGCATGTTTCATCAAACCTACCTAAAATATGTCTCCCTCCTCATCACTGCTGTGTATCCATGCTGTTCAAATCTGTCACCCTATAAAATATCATAATGCATGCAAATTCCACCTTGACAGTTTTACCCAACAAAATGGGACCCTCCCAATGACTGCCTATATGCAGCATTAACCCTTTCCTGCCTGAGTGAAGTGTCCCAAATTTTAATTCATCAACAATACTAATAAATGAAATAAATATTCTTTTGTTTAAGAATATTACAGAGATTGTTTCAGTCCAACCATAAACATCAATAAAAAAAACTCTTTAACCTGTACTCAAGTCCCCTTTGTGTGCATGCAAATGTAATATTTAATATTCTAGTTTATATTATTATATTTACACTACTTGTGGGTATAATATTATATAATATTATGTAACACGTGATATTATGTAAGTGTACAATATATAAAAATGGGGAACATGCAAACTCCACACAGAAAGAACCTGCGACCAACCCGGGAGTCGAACCCAGGACCTTCTTGCTGTAAGGCAACAGCGCTAACCTCTGTGCCCAACTGTTTTCATATGGAATGTTATTATCTGTTTACACCAAATAAATTAAGTGCAAGTTCATTTCTGATAAAGCAATGAGAGTACTATGTTGTTAGATGCAAACATTCAAAGATTCTGACGCATCCCAAACCACAAAATGTAATCCAGTATCAAAAATCCGACCAAGGCAACAGAACATTGCAAAAGGCAATAAAAAAGCCCAAATAATCAGACACTGGGTTCAGGTTGTAAGTGAGGATTTACATTTACGGCACCTTTATCCAAAGCGACTTCCATTCCTAACTACAGGGGACAGTCTCCCTGGAGCAACTTGGGGTTAAGGGTCTTGCTCAGGGACCCAGTGGTGGTGCTGGGGGTAGGATTCAAACCCAAGACCTCATGGTCCTAAGGGAAGTATCCTACCCACTGAGCTACCCCCACTCATTCTTTAATGTTATGAGAAGTGCTTAAATAAATATTTTGTGTTGCCTTGAGAAGAAGGTAAAACTGATTCAGTCTACAATGTTAGTGTATTTTCAGGAATAGGCAAGCACAAAAGAGGTATTCAATAACAAGATTTGTTACAAGAGAGGGCCACCAAATTTTCAACAATACTACTGTTGAATTCAATTTTTAAACCAAGAAATAGAAGTGAGTAATAAAAAACAAATGGTTTATTTTGTCAACAACGTGGTCAGCCACATTTCTGTGTAAAAAAACGTTTGGGTGGCTGTCAAGTATGCTGGGACTGTTCCCAATACATGTTTCACGTTCATCGAGCACTATGGCAATGGAAATCAATGGCACAGGAAAGTTCATTACTGGTGTTAAAACAAATCAAGCTTTCAGTTCTATGAGGGCTATTTTCTTAGGCTTTAACAAAATTCCAAGGTGTTGCTAAACTTAATTTACTGACATTACAGCCAATTTGAAACTGTTTGGATCTTAGATTTATGTTTGTCTAGGGTATTTGCAAAAATGACCACTGTAGAATTCACTTTTTTATTTTTGACAAAGAGACTATTGTCTAGAAGTATTTGCTTTTGGCTGCAGACAAAACAAGAAGCAAAAATGTTTTTGATTGGTTAGTTTACTGGCAGAATCATGACAACTAGTTAATAGTATTCACTAGTATCAGAGAAATGTTATTATAAGGAGAACACCCACGACTTTATTTGAAGGACTTAGTCAGGGGTTAAAGTAAAAATATCCCGAGCCTGAACTTTTCTTGGGGGGGACTTTTTAATTTGAAGGACTTACTTCAAATATTGACAATAACAACAAAAATAAAGTAACAAGAGCTTAAAGTGCTTAAAAACTGCTAAACAATAGCAAGTGCTTGAAGTGCTTAAATAACAAGTGCTCGAAGTGCTAAAGAACTGAACTGCTATTTTTCACTTATTTTTTCTTTTTTTCTGGGTTGTAAGAAACAAATCATGTTCTGCTGTAAATGTGCACAAACATTTTTAAACCGGTGCCGGGCCGTGAGAACATCTCCGCCGGTCCGCGGAGCCTCGGTTCTGCACCAATCAAAATTCGGTCTGATCTCAGCGCTGCTATCACTGCGTGCCCCGCCCCCTCGACTTCACGGCCCGCCCCCTTGGGATAGTGTCTTCCACTCACAAATACGTGCGAGACCGCTTTTTCTTAACTGACAGTAGAATTTATTGCCCGAACCAGAACTGGGCCCGAGCCCGCGGGTCGGGTCGGCCCGATATTTCCTGCGACTATCCCCGGGCCGTGGCTGTGATCTAGCATTTGAGTGGCTCGGAGCTCGAGAATGTGAGTTTATGAACGCACCCACAGTTGAGAACCGGGCCGATAATTACAGTTAATGTGTCGGGTCGCTCTGGGTTTGGACACAAGGTGCACGGGCTCAGGGGAGTCTGGTTAAATTTTTTGGGCCCAAGACAAGCTCTAAGACAGCCAAGGAAAAAAGAACAGATTGAACTTAGAACACAAGCTCCAAGAGGCTCTGTCAGCTTGCCTGCCTCGTTTAGACCAGTTAGTAGCGAGAAAGCAGGCGCAACTATCACCTTAAAATAACGATATGTGATATAAAAAAAACTAAAACAAAAATGAAAAATGTTAACAAACATAGATTTCTTGGTGCTTATATATAGGTATGGGTACA
>JBBMFX010047756.1:0-11326 GCA_037832545.1 Rhabdalestes septentrionalis
TTTAGATTCTCTGCTCGAACCCGAACCCGGCCCGATATTGCCTGCCACCACCCTCGGGTCAGACCGGGCCGTGATGCCGCATTTGAGTTGCTCGGAGCTCCAGCAGGGCGGGTTGTGAGTTTATAAACACACCCACAGTTCAGAGCGTGTGTTATAACGGCCCAAGTATAAAATATAAATAATTACAGTCAATTTGTCGGGCCGGGCTTGTTTCGGACACAAGTGCACGGGTTTGGATCATGTCAGTTTTCATTTTTTGGGCCCGATCTGGACTCTAATGTAAATGAAATGTATCTAGAGTGGACAAAAGTTTTGGGACACTTTTTTTTCTAGATTTTCCTTCTTTAAAATTGGGTGCGTCTTATATTCCGGAGTGTCTTACACAGAGAAAAATAATTCTGCACAGTCAAAAGGAGCGGTTCAGGACATGTGTTGTACTATGCATGTGACAAATAAAAATCTTGAATCTTGAATCTTGAATCTTTGCTCAATTTCACCCCTGACAGTTAGGCCACTCTAAATATTCATATATATGTAAGTTGTCATGAATGGCTTATGTAGGTGCTATATATCATAATGTGTCATCAAATGTGCAGTATGTTCTGAGTGCATTAACTAAAATGACTGTGTCAGGTTGTATCAGAAGGACTATTTTTAAATCGTTTTTATTCAGCAGCACGGTTCTGTGCCTTCACTGTCTGTGCTTGTGGCTAGCAATCTGCATTTAATGAAGGCAGGTGTGCTAATGATTACCACCCAAAGGTATGACCAGGCTGATGGGCTGTGACTCTGCATCAGAATGGGAAACCTTCGGTTTCTGCTCAGTCCAACCCCAGGCGATTCCATGGTGATCGCACGTCAGTCAGAAAGCCTGGAAATGAAAAGTATCATGAATGACAGCTGGGCAATTTGACCATATTATGATCATCAAAAATGACACCACAGCAGGTCACAACATGTATGGAAGCAACAATGAAATCCAAAGTAGTCCAGACTAGAGATCCTGGAATTAATACTGATTCTGCATTTTCGTGACTGATACTCATCCACACTCTCTTTTTGAATCCACTCTCAAGCAGAAAATAACTGAGTTTCCTGTTTATATAACGAGGGAGAGCAAACATGTGCTGGCAGCGTGCAGAGCACCACTCCCGTCCCTCCACTGATCCAATCCAGCTTGAGCCATTTGAAAACGCAGTGTCAGAATGCAATAACACTGCATAAACATCTCCAGATTTCTGTACTGACCAGTCGGTTCTCCATTTCCGCTCCCCGGAATGCATGCATAGTTTTTTAAGAAATTTAACAACACTGCTTACACTTTTTTGTTGGTAAAAGTGACTATTGTGGCTCCTGAGTGGGGAAAATGTTGGCTGTGCATTCCCAAAATCACTGTGGAAAGACTTTGCTCAGTTTTGGCAACAAAGAGGTGAAACTGCTAAGATCCTTGTTCTCTTCAAACAGTGACTAAAGACCCACCTCTTCCCAACACTTAGACAAATAGCACTAAGACTAATGTTCATGTCATAATCTAACATAACTAACACAGACTGCACAAATAACTTAAAATGTACTAACTTCAACTCTGATAGAATGCCAGTCTGCTAATAGCTTTTCATTTACAGTAAGCCTCGCTTTACTACTCTAAGGGATGTGTATCCTTTGTGGACTATAAAGCAGCCCTGTGCCTCGGCCTGAATTAGAGCATCTGCCAAACCCTGTAAATGTACATTCAAATTCAGGGCTATCTGTTGGGCAACATTACAGAATTAGAAAAACGAATCAGGGGTTAGTGTTCTCCTCCAAGTGTGTTGAACTCTTCTGTGATGTTGTACACAGCGGCTGTTCAAAAATGCACTGGACCTTCACATGGCTTAGAACACTGGTTCTCAACCTTTTCAACATTAAGGCCAACCTGTCTATCACAGCACGATGCCAGGGCCAGTTACTCGTTAGGTGTCCTTAAATAACCAATTGTGAAAAAATGGTCTCAATTTTTGATTCGCGGCCCAATCAAAACCCTTCATGGCCCAGTGGTGGTCTCTGCTAACTAATGGGTGTAAATTGGAATAATATTTGTGGGGAAAAATCATATTACATGTTGTGAATGTTTCTTGAAGCACTGCAATAACTTTCTGCCATATTGCCCATCCCTAGTAACCCACCATTCACGAGAAGACAATGGGATAATTCTGAGGGCATTCAGGCCATTTGAGATACTCCTGATGTGGGTTTAGACCAAAGAAAAGAGACTGAAGAGCATGTTATGTAAGCATTTTATTGATGCTTAACTATTGGAAATCAGTGCATGATGGTGAGAAGACAATATACACTCTGACCGAACCAAGAACATGAAAGGCAAGAGTGGAACAGACACATTCCACCTCACAGTCACAGTCACTTGCCTGGTCATAAACACAACAGACGTTATTTATTTATTGCTGTATACCACTAGTGCATTATTTGGTTAGATGTCAAAAAAACAATACGTCAAAGTTTATGTATCAGTGTGTCATGTCGCTGTTCATAGACAAAATAAAAATGGCATTTTGTACTAAACTGTAGATTTATAGAATGTTAGTGTGTTTTTTGTCTGCAGAGTTTGGGAGATTTGGGACCTTTTGTGCGTTGGATACTGAAAAAATGATAATACTTAAAAAAAAATTTTTTTACATGGAACATTGTATTCAAACTGCCTTTACAAATGTTGCAGATAACTCCACCTTTTTAACATTTCAGCTTCATTAAACAGTTAAGAAAGCAACAGTCATTTGAATGTAAAGTACAAGGAGACTTGTCCACAATAGTGGTGAATAGAGGCCTGTCACAGAAAGGCTTATCACACAAAGTGCTTACATGAAGTGTTTCCAAATGCACTGTGGCTTCATGAAGAAATGCCCAAGCAAAGTAACACGGAAAGAAAACACATTTACCTAAGATTCATAATTATTTTTCCATCATCAACATTGACTGCTGGGTTTGGATAGTAAAGAAATGGCCATTTTATTGTTGTGATGCCTGTAAAGAATCAGTTTCTGTATAGAATGCCAAAAGATTTCTCTATAGATCGGAATATGACATAGTGAAACGTTAGTGGAATTTTGGTCGTGTTGAACTGTGCAGTCTAGTCAATTCTCCTTTTCAGTCTAGTTAAATCTCCTTTTCCCAACACCAAAATGTTTTACATATACAGCAGAGGAAAGATTCCAGCGCTGCCAGAGAGCGGGAGGTATCCCTGGTTCACAGGCTTAGTTCAGTACAAAACATGTAAAATACTTGTAAAAATCATCTCAGTGCATAAAGATAATTAATAAGGCACAAGGGGTTCCCTGTGATATTATGGACGTCTGAATGCCCCTAGAGTACATATTTTTGATGATTTTGTTGAAGTGAAAGGATATATCTTCTTCATGCTAATATACATTACATAATAACCTTCATTATTTTACATTGGAGCTTTAAAAAGTGAATTTCACTTTTAGGACTTCAAAATCCACATCCCAACCCGGAAGTAGGCCAGGATAAAGGAATATGCGTAAATAACTGGATATTCAGTCTATTCCTTAGCAATTCACCAAAAAACGATGATCAGAGAGCAACAATTACACTATAATCACGTTCACCTTCAATACAAACTAAATTAAAAATGAAATCAAGTTTCCCAGGTAAGGCTGCAATAGGTAGGGCTCTAACTGGAAATACATTCATAGACCATCAACGAGAGCTAGTAATAATAATAATAATAACAGTGCCATCACTATCAATTGAGTAATCTTGCATTTCAACAATTAACATCCACATCATTTATGAAAGATTTTGATGCTCCAGGTCACGCTCAAAACAAAGATTTGTGTAAATATTGTTCTTCTGAACATAATGACCCTCGGATTCGGTTTTTTTTCAGTAATTGATTTGAAGTGAGTAGTCTTGGCAGCCCTAATAATAAATCTTAGTGTGGTCTGTTCACAGAAAAGGGGTACAAAAAGAATTGCAAACTGATAATAGACTGAGTTATTATCTACCATGTGTCTAGTATTGCTGCCTATGATACATAATTATCATTAGCATTAATAATTTAATTGTATGCAGGAATCATCACTTCACCGGGAGATTTCCCCTAGAAACGATATTTTCATTTTACCTCAGTTGTTCTTGTGCTTTTCAAGAAAGTAGCTGACGAGATGTTTTTAGAAGTATCAGAAGATGAGCTTTGTTGCAGACGGTCCATTTAATAATTCAAAAAAATTTATATAAATGTTTCTCATTGCATTTCATAAGGAAAAATCTAGCCAAATGAAAATATGATTTTTGGGTGAACTGTCCCTTCAACATGAATTCCTGACTGCTTTAAATCATCTGAACTAGCTGAGGTTTGAATGGAGTAATGAACTGAAGACATTATGATGTTTTTGTTACTCTGGACGCTGGTCTTCGATGCTGCAGGCCTCTCTGAGGTCCCCCAGATGCTCGAAAGCGGCTCGGACAAACTGTCCAAACAGGCGGTCCATGTAACCCTCGCCGTTTGGAAACAGACCCTCTAGGAACCCGATGTGTCCTCCATGAGCCGTCACCAACAGAGCCACGTTGGGCAAGCGCTGAGCGAGAGCTACTGGGAATGCTGGTGAGAGAGAGAGAGTCAGAGAGTGAGAGAGAGCAACAGAGTGAGAGACAATGTAAAAGGGAAATTTCTGAATAAATAAATGGTTAAGATGTGCACCTAAGGCCTTATAGAAAGTTCCCTCATATAAAGTTATTACATGAAATGGTTATGATGTCTGATACATTGATTTTGGGTATTTTTTGAACCCATTAATAGTGGAGGGATGCATGCAGTGTGTTGAGATGAAATAAACAGTCCTCAAAACTGAATAATCACTAATTTAAATAAGGGGGAAATACATCTATCATACCAAGCACTTAAGTGGCTGGACTTTATATAGTATTCAAACAAACTAAGCAATGTATCTTAACTTTTATTATTAAAACATTTTTTTATTACATAAAAAAGCAAACGGACTAATTGTTCAATGGAAGATTGGACTGCTACAAAGCGACCTCTAGTGGATAAATGAGTAATTTCATTTTATAAATGAAAGCATATTGATTGACGTGCCATGGGAAACCAATAAATGTAATAAATATGTTCATATAATTTGAACCCCAAAATTGGATTCAAGGTCACAATTTAAATTCAATTTCAACCTCTAAATCTCTCTTGTTATAGAGGTAGTTGGTCTCACCATGTTTAGGAGAGAAGGGGTCATCAGCAGCATTCAAACAGAGCACAGGTACGGCGGTCTGCTGCAGTTTGGTCCCTGGACTAGCATGCTTGTAATAATCGACGCAGGACTCGTAGCCAAACATTACAGATGTGAAGCGCTCGTCAAACTCCCGGAGGGTGCGCGCCTGGAGAAGGGGAAGGAGGAAAAGGAGGGTTGATGTCTCTAAAAAGCAACTGTATGAGCAAAATTCAATAGACAGAACAAACTACTGATTTGGGAGCGAGTTGGCAGAGCAGCAACAATGTATTCAGGCACATGCGTGCCATATGTTGCTGTAGAAACTATGATTGTGGCCTTTTGTTTTAATACAGCTTCTGTGAGCCCTATATTGAGTAAGCGTGTTAAAACATTAGCATTATTATTAGTCAAATTTTAGTTAACTACAATAAATTTCAGTGTTTTCCAACTCATACTCTGACAGCACACATCCAGCAAAGAGGCTCTTGGTTTTAGAGTCTCCCTCTCTAGAGGCTAATAGATTTCCCCCTACACTTGCATGTGTTTTTTTTTATTTATTATCAAACCCTTTTAAAAGCTGTTGATGATAAAATATCTATTTAGGGCAGCCTTTAATTTGAATATTAATATGCAATGGCAGCAAATTGTGAGCAACTTGCCTTAAGCACATAGTCCACGTCTATCACCTTCCCCAGCATCTTTCTGTGTCTGAGAAAAGAATGTGACAGGGGACAGTCACAGTGCGGGTACTGAGGCCATTCAAACATATTTACACACAAGACTTTGGGGAAATAAATGTCTAAAGAAGCGAATAAAAGGCTAAATCCACAACAGAAGGAACAACCAAATAGCCACATCATGGAAAAACATTTAATGACTTGAGAAATATTCTGGCAATGTTGTTATTTAACCACTAAAATAAAGCAAGCAACAAAAAAGCAATAGGAAATCCCATACGTAAATGTTTTTATAGATTAATAGTATGAGCAGAGACACTCTCTGAATGATGGAATGAGTGGGCGGGGCTAACCTGTTGATGGCACGGCATAGGTTGCTGGTGAGGTGGCGATTAAAGAGTAGCTTGTTGACTGGCTGCTCCAGGGAGGCTGAGGATTCAAAAGAGTCCCAGCTCACAGACAGGGTGAGGCCAGCGATCATCTTCGAGTCCTGGCCTTTACGGGCCAGATAGTTCAGTAGCAACATACTGCAATAAAGCACAGATTTAATAATGTTAGCTGGAGTGTTTGCACAAGCATACAGTACAGAGATACACTCTCTCACCGGTGATGTAATTTATAAGGCCTGATGAACCCCTAAAATATGCAGAAATACAACAATCAGCATGACGCAACATCACAATATTATATAATGCACGAATTCTCCTGTGTATGGATAAAAGCAATTAAAAAAGTGCGTAAATAAGATACTCTCCGAGATATAGATTTCTTTTACAGTACCTCTAGACTTTTCTAACATCATCTTGTCCTTGCTCTTATAATTCACAGTGATATGGTCTCTGTGAGCAACAGTGAATGCCAATGGACATTTTTGTGCTGTCTGTTCATGTTCTCCTTGATGAAAGGCTTGTTAATGAGCTGATGAGTCAGACTGAGTGTCTCAGAACAGGGAGAAGCAGGAGATCTAATCCCACCCGTGAACATACACATCTTCAAAATATATGTAACACTGATGACGGTGAAATAGAAACATAAGTCCTGCATGATTCCCTCCACTACGAGGGTATTTTGAAAATATTATGAAAGCACAAAAATCCCCAAAATGAACTTCTCAGGCATCACATAACCATTCATAACCACTTTATGTCTTTTAAGAGAAATGACTCATGGCTTTTAGAAGTCTCCCGATGTCTGGTTCTATATATCACCACTTTAAACAAGCTAGCTTTTCACAGTAAAAGCACTCTGAATGATTCTTTAACATTTAATGATGCAGAAATTTTGAACAAACAGTGATATTCTTTATATTTATAGCCAAAATATAGCCTATTCAGGCATTTGTGTAATACTTCACAGAGGAAAAGTGGAGCCAAAACTTTGTGTTGGGAAAAGATCACTTTAAAATGAACGTTGTTTTCAAACCATAGAAGCGTAACAGACAAAAACCAAAAGACGAATGACAAACATTGATTTTTTAAGAGTGTGTTTCTTTGTTTGTGTGTGTGTGTGTGTGTGTGTGTGTGTGTGTGTATGTTTCTCACCCTCCAAGAGACACACCAGCACCGAGGAGAGGAGCTTGTGGGTAGAGTTCTTTGACATGATTGACAACAGTCTCTACATCTGACGTATCAGCAGCACAGAAGGTAAGCGGAGTCTGACGTAGGCGTGGGGGAGGGGGAGGAGGTTCAGAGAGAAAGACAGAAGGAAGTGAGACATATGAACTTTGCAACACACTTAGGAGACAAGATGAATCATCTGAAGCTCAACAGGAGCCTTTTAAACCTGATGTCGAAACTTTCCCGCAAAACATATTGCATAAGCATATCAGCCAGTGATTCAAGCTCAGTGATCTCCCCCCCCTGAGCAGTGTAGTTAAAGCAGGCAGTTTATCATAAAGGAAACATAAAGACAGTACAAAGTACGAAAATCTCGCGTCTACCCATACGAACCTTATGTATGTCTATCAAATACACATAAAAACAGATGAATCCTAAAGGGAAATTCCCTCCACTTTCCAAATTTCAGGATATACAGAGTTTGTTGATATGAAATGTAATAGATTGATATGATATATAATAGAAGGAAACATATTTGTTCACAGTGATGGTAAATGGAACTAAGCATCATGGCAACATCACCAATCTCACCAATATAAATCCCCAATATAGCCACTTTTTAGGATCCTAACCCACTAGTGAACCTCCACATGTCTTCTGGGTGTATATAGGGGATGCTGATGATGCTGAAACTATGTTTTTGGGGACTATTTTGTCTCACAGGGCCCTAAACATATCCCTCCACCATGAAAATGTTGCAGAAAAATGTAAGGCCAGAAACCTCATAAAAAACCTTCTCATAAAAGAGTGTCATATCTTCCAGTGAGGGAGCTTTTAGAGGGAGCCGCCTGGTTCCACTTGACACTACTGTGAACAGTGTGATTTTGTCTAAAAAGGAACATGTGAACAGAAACCCACTCTGAAGGACATTATTTACATCTCAACCATTAAATCTGAGACTTGGACTAAACTATTTATTACAATTAAAAATATAACCAATTATGATGATCCTCAATCTTACTAAATTACAAAAAACGTTTCCTCACCAGTAACTCCTCTCCACCAAAACCTCTGTTATTCATCACCACACACCTGGAACAGAAGAGTTAGTGAGAATCCTTCTCTCTCTCTCTCTCTCTTTTTCTCTCTCTCTCACACACACACACACACACACACAAACAAACACACAAACAAAGACACACAGCTACTTTCTGAGGAAGCTTGTTTGGAAAGAAGGCAGAAGCCTGTAATAGTGTGGCAAATGAAACTATCAGTGACTTTATTCATCCTAACTGAGCTGACAGGTTGGACACACACTCCCGTACCTGTATCCATGGCGTGTGGCTTGCTGGACGGCATGCAGGACGTACGTCTGCCGGCTGTTTCCAGTCAGACCAGGCAGGAGGAGCACGGTCGGCCGTGTGGAGCTCTGAGGGTGCTCGGCACTGTCAGCGTTGTCCGCCCAGTCCAGAGAGAGCTGACCACCATCTCCTGTCCTGATCAGCTCACTGAGAGAAGGGATCGCAAGAATGTACATACACACTATACTCTCCTGCACTACAGACATTTTGTGAATACCTGCAAATGTTGTCTAGTATGAATCTTTTACTATTTTTTTTTATTCAGTCTGAGAATTTCATTAATGGTAATGAAGGTTCACTGTTATCTGTATATGGAAAACCTTAAAACTGTATTATCACTGATTGGACCCATGCCAGATCTGAATGTAGTGCTTCTTTACATTTGAAGATTATTTTATCATTTTATTCAGTCAGCAGTAAGGTGCTACTAGTGTGGTAGAAGGTTAGTGGGAAAAACACATGCCTGTGAACACAATAACCACCAATTTGCAGGTTCAGATCTGGCACGGGTCCATTTGCTGTGACCCTCAGCAAGGCACTTAACCCTCAGTTGCTCCAGAGGGACTGTCGCTGTTACACTGGACAAGGGCCTTAATCAAATGCCCCCCTTTCTTACTTGCTAGGCCACAAAAGTGTTAGTGCAGGTCACCTGGATAGCCACCCAGCCTGATAGGCAGTCTGAGCAACCCCCATCCCCACCCCCCGACCCCCCAACACCGAGAAAGACTTACTTGCGGTACGTGACTTCAGGGCCTGACTTGATGAAGACTCGCACAAGGGTCTGCAGCCGACCCCCCCAGCACCACGGCGTGGGACAGAAACGTTCCAGCACAATCGGACAGTGTCTCTGCAGAAAGGCCCGGAATCCATCACCACACACCAACAGAGGCACCTGAGGGACAGAGAGAGAAACACAGAGAGAAAGAGAGAGACACAGAAAAAGAAACAGAGAGTGTCAGTTGGATAGCTGCGACGACAGACCAACAGATCAAAAAACATTAGCCTTGAGCCTGAGAGGCCAAGACCAGACAATCAGAGACAGAAAGACACCGACACAAAGAAAGAAAGACTGAAAGAGAGCAAGAAGGAAAGTAAGAAAGCAGGAAAAAAAACACCAAGACTTAGATGAAGAGTTTGAACTGAACAGAATACAAATATACCCCCCCTCCCACCAGTGAACAGCCCAAGTGCCAAAGTAAGGCCCCAGTGACCCTCCAGTCCACTGACCTGGCCCTCACGACCCCAAAGGCAGAACAGGGAGGCAGTCGCCAGGCTGAACAGCAGCGTGCCGGGTCTGGACACATATTCCAGACACCCCGTCCACAACTCGGAGAGGGAAAGTAGAGAAAGCAGCATGGTGCTCACACGGTGTTAAATGGAGGAACAAAACAGGCAGACTTAGAGACCCCCACCACCAAATATGGGCTAGGAACGTTGGCACTGAGGTGGGTTTGTCCAGCCAGGCTCCTCTCCCTCTCCCTTTTACCCTCTCCCTCTCTCTCTCTCCCTTTCAATGAAGAAATCTAGGACAAAGGCCACAGGAGCCTAGCGGACAGCCTGCAGTACTAGACTTCAGTGCCAGAGGCTTCTGGCTGGTATATTAATTAATATTAACAGGTAATAATCAAAGCTCTAACAAATATATGTATCATATGCCATTAATAAATAAAGGCAAGTCTAGACGTAAGCGTGACGAGAATGTATCCAGCAAAAAGACCGATGAGACCACTTATCTGACGAATGACAAGCCCACCGGAGAAGTAATGAGGTAATAAATCAGGTTTAAAGGCCCGGTGAAGCGGGCTGGACGGAGCGGCCGGCGGACTGGGGTGGGCTGTGGAGCTGGGGGGCTGCTGTCCGTCAACTCGCCTTGAAGAGGCACATGCGGGCGGCCTGAGAGAGTCCTGCTCCAGCCCTCACTGTCCTCACTGTCCTCACTGACCAGTCTTCACAGAAAACACGCACAGGGAGAAGATCCGAGAGCCAGAAACTCACTTTAAGCCACTCGGTCAACAGTGCTTCCTCCTTAATCAGACTGAGAGAAGACCGCCCTCTAGAGGACCACAGCGGCATAGTTCTGTCATTACAAGTATATTATAATAATAACAACCATATAATAATAATAATAATGTAATACATTTTAATCACACAGCGCACAGTGAAACGAAATTATGTGCATACAGGACCTTGGAGCATCATAAGAACAGAACAGAACTGAAAACCACAAGGCCAACTGGAAGCAGGGCAACATTGAGCACAAGAAAAAGAGCAACAATACAACCAGACATGTCAACGTTTAGTGCAATCGAAAATAGCTACGGTACAAGTCTGTATTATGTCAGATTCTCTATTCTAGCAGCAGAGAGTTTTAGAAAGCAATACATATGATTGTGCAAACATAAAAGCAGCAGGACAGAGAATGTGCAGTGTAATACAGAAAAAATGTTACAGTCAGAAAATGGTGATTCAGAAGGAAATTCACACATAAACAA
>JBBMFX010047764.1:0-11325 GCA_037832545.1 Rhabdalestes septentrionalis
GGTGAAGAGAATGGTCAGTGCAGAGACAGGCTGCTGGGATTTCCAGTGGTGTGTGTTCTTCTATCGGTTTAGTGGAGAGGATTCTTTCACCAAAGATTCAAGATTCAACAGCGCTGGGTGAACTAATTACGTCCCCTCTGATTGAATGGCGACGACACCCATGGACTCAAGACTCCACTCAGACTCTCATGCTCTCAAATACTTCACGCTCCAGCCTGTTGACACAAAAAGTGTAATGATTTGAAATGTAGTTCATTGTGTAATTGTGTGTAATAAAGTAAATGACACAGCTAAAAATAGTAATGACCTCATGACACAAAATTTTAATTGTAATAATGGTTAATCATTCAAAGAAGTACACACTTTTCCCTTAAAAGCCAAACTTATTTGACTGTATCTCTAATTAAAAGTACTTTTGTAAGTTCTTGACTTCTGTGAGCTTTTTTAAAAAGACATTTACAGCCCATGAAGTCAGTTCATGCCATATACAACTCCTCCTAAACACTTCGTTAAAAAAAATAGCGTCTAATGGACCTTTTCACATTTTATTCCAAACCTCAAATTTACATTTCAACAAACCATCCTCCCACCACCCTTTTCACACCACACTCACACGCGCCTTCTCACATTAAATTACCGCAAAAACCTTGACTGTGAATGACACAGCAGTCACCCAGTCAAGAGTATACCCGGTGACGTGGGCATAATTGTGATTTTTCTAACACAGAGCAATCTACGCAGAGCAGAGTGCCTGCAGCATTTGCTGTGTTCAGATGATGGATATTAAGTGGAGTTAGACTGTTGTAAAGGTGAAGCAGAGTGCTGGTCAGTATCTGGAACCCCTCAAGAGTAGTGCTGCAAAAAGGCCCTATGCTCTGACCTGCCCGCATGGTCATTATTCAAAAGGTTAGCCATTATTGCCCTGCTCCTTCATACCGGCTCCTTCCTCAAACTGAACCTGGAGCAGGGGAAGAGAGAGTAGGAGGGAAAAGGTAGAAATGGAGGTAGGTTGTAAATAGGAAAAGTTGGAGGAAATATTGCCAATACATTTAAAATTCATATCAGATATATCAGTTCAGTTCTCTTTTGTAGCTATTTATAGCCGTCTTTTTTATATATGGAGTCCACTGTGGTGAACATAATTAAATAGCTACAAAAAGAGAATTTAACTGATGTATTTGATATGATTTTACATTTATTTGATCAAAAACCAACTCCGTCTACAACCTCTGGGAGACATTATAGAATCAGGGCACTTAAAATATATTCCCAGGCTCTTTTGCCTTCATAGCCAATAAAGAAATCACAGATGTGATACTAAATAACGTTCTGGTTTAATGAATAACACCTTAATCAAATTAAAGCGCAGCAACAGTCAACATATGAGTACATCAGAATGTCGGACACTTTTCTCATTACATTGATACAATTTAGGTTTGGTGATGATTTATCAGGATGGTAATGACAGCTTGATAACTTTTCTTCAGGGAAGGTGTATGAACTCAGTGCCATGAGCAGCAAATGGTTTAAATTTCATATCTTGAGAAAATATAATGTGAAATTAAAAAATGTCAAAAATTGTCCCTGCAGAGCTGATATGTCCACTACTGTTCAAGAAAAGAACATGTGTTTCATTAGCAAGTACATGACTCTTTAATTCAAAGAGCAAGTTCAACAGAGTACTAGTTGTGCGTTTTTGTTGACGACTCCAAATATTTTTGTTACATTTAAAAAAAAAATTTTTTTTTCAAAAAATTGTTTTGAGAATGCAATTGAATTAGTTTGAGGTATCTTTCACAAATGGTTAGCTGTTAAACATATAATATTTTATGTCACATTTATGATTTGTTTTTGTTTTTTTGCTACAAAGAAAAAAAAGCTGGGTAAACGTCCTGTAGTGATTTCCTCAATTTTGCTCGGGGTTGTAATACACACTTGGAGATGAGGCGAAGAAAAAAAACAACATTTCTTCAGATGGTGCAGGGCTGTGACAAGCTGCCAGAGCTGCATTAGTGCACTTTGGTCTAGATTCTACAAGCCTCTGGAATGTATTGTAGGCACAGAATAGTATCCATCCAAAATACTTTCCTTCAGCTGGTGTTTAGATGGAGGTGGGGCGAACACAGTCTAATACAAATCTCCACAATCTCCAGATGTTTAACTGGATTGAGATCTGGTGGCTGTGAAGGTCATGACATTCAATAAAGGTAATTCTCAGGCCTGTCGCTGAAAGAGGCTGTTCCCAACAGGATGTCATTTTGGGATGAAGGTGATCCATTGGAATAACTTTAAAATGATTTGCATTCACCCATTCTCTCCAAGGGCATAGAAGTGCCAGCAAAATGCCCCACGGCAATGACATTCTCAGCAACGTGAGCTGCTTTTCTGTCCTTTTTTCACATATCGCACTAAAGCATGAGCATCACGGTCATTTGATTTTGATTTCTGGCTCTGTTTCCTTATGTTTTTCCTATTGAACCCAATGAAGTCACCTTAGTCACTGTTCCTTGTAACACAATGTCTGAGCAGCCTTTATGATGGACGCCGTCTAGATCTTTTCTTCTTCCCGCCTTGAACGTGGCTCAGCATTTTCGCACGAATAACACGACAGGATTTTACTTTTCACCATGTTTCCCCAGATTAATTCAGGGTTTCCACCCGATTATATATTTGTAAACATGCATGTAAGTGGATGTAAATAAAATGTAAGGTGATTTGATTACAGAGCTACAAAACATAGGTAAGTATGTAATTATAGCACAGCATAATGCTAGTAATCTCTCTTTAAACAGACTTCTAAGAGATAAACGGCGAAGACGAGATGGAGATAACAAGCCAGAGGAGATGCATGCAATCCCTGCACTACATGTTCCTGTCTAATTAATGTATATCACGGCTGTTGTTTCAGTCAGACAGCTCTGAGCCATTTATAGCTCCTGGGATCGTTTGCTCATCTGATGGGCCACCATGATTGCTCTGATTAGTGACAGGGAATAATAGGCGATTACTGGGTTTTGGCGGAATTTCCGCCCATTATTTCATTGATTGACAGCATGGCTGTGTAAAGCACAGCTCCTCTGTAACATAACAAAATGGATAAAGCATACTGGAGACTGAGCTGGTCCATTCAGCTTTACTGGTTGTGAAAGTGATTATCACATGGTGCGCATGTTTTAACCCATTCGTATTTGATCACACTGAGGTTTGGTGGTGGTTGTTTACTGAAAATAAATGTAGTTAAATATTGTGAGATTAAAATAATAGGATTCTGTAAGGGCATCAACTGCGGGGCTTTACCAACAAATACTTTGCCGAAGGGCACCTTCCATTATGATCATTCTGATCAAAGACACCAGCAGTCTGCCTTTAATAAGCGAGGCCTGCAGGATGGAAAGTCTTTAGGGGTATTTAGGGAAAAGTTGGGTCCAGTCCTAGCTGATATTCGGAGCCCTTCCAAGCTTCTCCGACTCCTCTGAGAGTCTGGGTGTTTGGTCACACAGCACATTCACACAGCATACACCCGTTCATTCTCCCTATTTACTTTTTCTCTAAGAGGACCTTCAGTATGTTTAGTCCAGGCCCACCAGTCTATTAATTCCTGGCTTACAGAGGGAGGTTAAAACTGCAGTTGACAGAGAAGTTACAACAAAAATGATCGATTTTTGAAGGGTCAGTCTAATTCCTTACATACACTGGTTAGTTTCTACCAGAAACTGTCCAAAAGAGAAGTCCTAGATATCAGGGCCACAGGTGAACAGTGGTGTGTGAAATTTCCAGGGACTTTTTTTCATTCACCACTTTCAAGCAAATCTGTTTGCTTGAAAATCAAAAAAAGCAAAAGCACTCCCTTGAAAATCTGGATGGAAAAGATGATGGACCCTTCTGAAAAAGAGAAGATGTAGTAGGCATGAAAGTCATGTTACCCAAAAAGTGATATATTATCGCTGTCCAAATATGTCCAAATCTGCTTTTTTTAGGAAACTAAAAAATCTGTGTGTATTCTAAATAAAAGAATACTGGGTTAGTCATTTCTAAATATTACAGACCCACATAGACACTACCAGTAGTATCGATTAATGGAAAAAACAACAAAGACCAAAAGTGGAGATACGAGGTTTCTGCCAGACAGCGACGATATGTACTCTTTACATTGGAGCTACCAAGCAGACAGAACACTTGAGTCTAAGCTCCAGGAAACTGCAGGAGACCAGCAAAAGAGGAAAATAAAACCTCACTTTGATCCACCCAACTCCAAGCTTCCCTGCCATGTTTCTTCAGAAGCCTTCGAGAGGCAGAATCCCAGAGTGCTACATTAATATGAGGGTGGTAAACACAGTGATGGGAACGAGAAAGCACTTTTACTTTCGGAAGGATGTGGCATTTGGCAGTCACTTTGTTTGTTTGTATTAATCTGCCGCACAGCCATGGCCTTAATTTCCTCTCATTAAAACTCGGGAGGGTTTTGTTTGTCCTTCGCTTCACTTTAATCTGTCTGAAATCCCTCCCTGCCTACTTTGATCTGCATCTGGTGAGACCAGGCAGGGTCCTCATCAGTGCGAGGCCCCTGTGCCCCTTTGCCCTCCTCATCCCTCATCCCTCCTTTATCCCTTCTCTCCCTCACATCCCTCCAGTTTGCAGCTGCTTCTCAGCCAAGAGGGGGAAGTAACAAGAGATATCATGGTGTGAAATCCGTATAAATGTGACTAGTCAGGCTGTGTGAAAATGTATTGCTATTTAAGGCTGCATTTGGTTATTTCTCAGCCCTTAGAAGATCCCATTATCACCAGCATGGTGTAACTGGAATTGAAGTATCTTTTACTGGCACCCATCTGAACCAAGCCACAGTCAAAAGTGCAAGTTCCAAACTCTTGAATTGAATTATAATTTGAAATGGATGAACAAAAAAATTGCTGAGTTTCTCATTGCTTTCATTGAAACAGGGGACAAAAGGCAGGAGGGCAAATCTGACAGACACATATTAGAAATAAAATTCTAACATATGTCAATGTGTAACTCGTAATCAACAACAATGTTAATGTTTTTTACTTTATTCTGCCCACTCATCACTTCACTCCAGTCCTCAGATATCCATTCAGGTTCAGAGTTTTTTCTCAATAACAGCATTCTGCATTCTGTTGTTATCATTCTACCCGTATATTAACCAGTTAATACATTCAGCTAGAAACAAATGCCAACTCTGCCATTGCTCCATGTTTAACTGCATAGCACTGTTTCTCTGACAAATATATATACAAATCCACAACACAGGACCTCCTTCCTGCCTTTACTTTCTTACTCCTGCCTGAGGCACTTCCGACCAATAAGCAGTGAACATTCACAGATGACATAGTGATGGATTTTGGTTCACTGTGTGCAAAAAAACAAACCAAAAAGAAACACCCTTTGTCTCTTTGAAGGACAATGTAATGTCAGTGTGCGCTTCAAGAGCAGCTTTTTTGGAGGACATATCAGTAGGAGGCAGAAAAGTAAGGAGTGGTCAGATCAAATGTGATGTTGGAATTTCATGGAGTAATAAATGTGCGTTTCCTGATTGTTTTCATGACAGACCAAAAGTCAAATAAAAATTAAAATAATTAATATTTACTTGTAAGTGTGAAATACCATGACTATTTTTAACATTTTCATAGGAAGGAGAGAGATGGTAACAGGGGAATATACAGTATTGCAATAGTTTTTTCTCTTTGATGCGATAATGTATATAAGCTAAGAGCGATCACCGCTCAAGTCAAGTCATTTTAGGTGTGAAACTGAAATACTTAGCACTTTGCTAACAGAGGTCTGTTGTGCATGAAATGAATAACCTGTGTCAGTATTGCTGCCTATACAGCACACAGACTAAGCAATAGGCACAAATTACAGATTGTCGGCTTGGAGTTGGAACGCTCAGATATATATTAACTGGATGTGCATACCTCGGTAAAAAGCAGGTAACTGCTGTAAATGGAACTGGCATTAACTGCACCCCCAAAAAGAGGCAGCCTGTTACAGCAACTTCTTGTCACTTTAAAGCTTTTTTTTCCAAACTTTTATTCTTTTATATTTTGTTCCATACCTCATTGCTAAAAATTGTTTCCATGCACTATTGCTTTGTCATGTCTGCCCCACTGCTTTATTTTTCACTTTTTACGCCTATGTTTGGGGACCCGATGTGCGGCTCCATTGTTTACACTCAGTATCATCTGTTCACACTCCATAACTCTGAGGACAACCTGGGAGGGATGAGACAGGGATGTCAGTAAAGTCCAGTTCTCCTCTCAATCATCATTGTTAAAATATTAAATCTCTACCCACCTCAGCTAATGTGGATTCAGCCTGCGATGCTGTAATCAGCAGGCAACAATATCAGTACCCTCATGCTCTCTTCATCATCTCTGGTGACTTTAACCACGAATTCCTGGACTTCACTTTACCACATTCCCTCTATATGCTACATGCCCCACCAGGGACAACCATGTGGCATAACTGAGCACCATCTTCTGCCTAAACCTTAAAATGGTGGAGAGAACCACTGCTTTGGAAAACCTACCCACTATCCCGGGGTACAAGTGGGAGTACACAAAAGTGGGTTATCATCTCACCACATGGATTCTGCAGTACCGCAACAACCAATCACATTATATAAAAGATTCAAGATGTGCCTGACAGGGTTGTCAACAGTTCAGGGGCCCCACAAAGAATGGTTCTGGCCCCATACGCTGCCTATACTGCAGACATCTCCTAGAATTCCACATTTTTTATTGCAAAATTTCTCTGATGACTCCACAATATTTGGCCTGATGGGGACGACAGGAAGTACAGAAAACTGACCTGGGACTTTGAGGATGTGTCCAGCAGAATTACCTTCTGATCAATCCAGGAAAAACCAAGGAGCAGATGGTAGGTTTTCACAGGAACAAACATCTTTCACTTCAACTAGTGGACATATGGACATTGAGAAAGTATAAAGATGCCTTGGTGTTTACCTGAACAATAAATTGGATTGGACTCACAACACCAATGCCCTCCGCTAATAAGGGCAGAGCAGGCTGTACCTGCTGCGGAGGCTCAGGTCTTTGAAGATCTTTTATGATACAGTAGTGGCATCAGCCATCTTTTATGGTGTGGTATGCTGGGGACAGACAGATGCGCAACAGGCTTATATAGAGGGCCAGCTCTGTTCTACAATGCCCACAGGACCCAGTGGAGATTCTGAGTGACAGGAGAATGGTGACCAAGCTGTCATTCCTGTTGGACGTCTCTCATCCCATGCATGACACACTGACAGCCCTGTGCAGCTTCTTCAGTAACATACCACACCCACAAACAAACACACACATCCCCACACAGGACTGATAACTGCAGTGGTCCTTTAATGCGCAGTATTTCTTATGCAGTGTGTTCAACATCTCTGGTGCAATATTACTGTATAGCATTCAATGTTTGCTGTTACTAGACATTTTAAGATACCCACTGTGTACATATATGTACAATATATCTACATAGTACAATTTTGTATTGTGTACTGGTTTAGATTATATTGTCATATTGTATATTTTTTGTTTATTATCCTGCATCTACTTTCTTCTCCTGTGCTGTCCACTTTCCCACTCTTTAGATTAATAAATCTCATCTTATTTACATGCATATGGCAAAATAGCTGAAGTATTTAGAGGTAATATCTATAAATGCCTATTATATTTTTGATCAGTGTTATGCTTGCAACACATTTATTTTTAAGGAAATTTTGGTCAAGGCCTTTATTCTACCAAGACGACCAGCACAACCAACACAACCACACTTGAGATTTGGGACTTAATGTTGTATGCATTGCATTAGTCTGCCAATTACTATGTAATGGTACTCTGTGTCAGTATCAGTCATGAAACAAATAACACATATGTGCATCAAGGCTGTGTCTCAAATGGCTCCCTAAGCCCTACATGGAGCACCATTTAGAAATTAAAATACAGATTAAGTTTAGGTTAGGCAAAAGGCATCCAGGCAAATGCATTATTAAGAGCTTTGTGGTATGAGACAGTAAAGGGACAGTATTAAATTAGTACTAGTATCAGCAGATCCTCAAGGTTGCAGAATCCGTATCATTATCGGACATGATAAAGTAGCATTTAGTCACCCCTAATGGATGGAAACTTTATAAAAGTTGCATAAAAGATTACCCCATCAACATGCATTTCAGCATGGCCCGAGTTAACTCATAGCTAAAGCCCCCTTTATAAAATTTCAGGCATTTTACATTACAAACTGCCTTCCTGATTCCGATTAACTGTTTAACATGAGGGACTTCTCTTCCTCCCAGCAAGGTGCAAGGCCTTTGCCTTCGTCATTGATGCTTGTTGTATTGCAATAATGGGATCCAACAATGGGCTGTACCCTATGTACTTCAAGTACGATTGTACTACATTCACTGAATAGTGAAACATCTGCAAATGAATCTTGAATAGTCTAACCAATTTCACAGTGGACCACATTATAATAGATCGGATAGAACTTAAATGAGACCATAGTACTACAAAAGAGCTTTTTGAGTGGTCATGACTTTTGTTCTTTTGACAGGATGTGTTAAGGTGTGTAACTTAGATGGCAGTAACTTGGTCAAAAGCAAGTGTTGATTTTAGTATGGTTTTAAAGGTATGAAGAACATATGTAGGCTGCTTAAGCATTGATGTATGTCTTTCTGGATAAGAGCACCTGCTAAATGCCATAAACGTAATTATCATATGTTAGATTAACACTCCCAGACTTTTAGTCTACCACTCTTTAGTCTACCATTTGAACTAAAATATTGAAGCATACAGCTGTGTATCTACCAGCACTGTAGGTGGGAAGACTCTACTAAGCCGCAAAGCGTGAGATGTGTGATAAGGGGCTAGGCATTTTTTCTGAAACTTTACCTCTTATTAAATTTTACACTCCTGACTCATGTAGAGCTACAATTAATATGATTATTCATATAATTAAACAATATTGAACAGACTTTTATGGGCACAAGCCAATTAGATCCAGCATAAACAAACAAATCACATCATTATTCTTTTCTTTGCACTGGTATATTTAATATGCTGGTTACAGCAATTAATTCCAGAACCATTTTATAGTCAAGTGAAACTATCAACAATGTAAATACTATTAACTGAATTTAACATGTAAAAAAGCAGCCTTTAATACTTTTTTGTGCGATTCTGTTAATAAATGCAAATTCACAGAACCAGTGAAAATTCACAGAACCAGATTATAATCTGAAAAAAAAATGTTATGTCATGTTAAATTCCCTGTATAAGAAATATCAACTTTTTTTCAATAACAAAGTCAGCAAATCATGTGATTTTATTGGGGGTGCTGAAACTTTTACATTTGACTGGCTACAGAGCTGTCAATAGAGGTCCACACAAAGCAGGTTCACTTTTTTTTATCTTAATTTTTAATGCATTTTATATGTGTTTTAATTTTGGCTTTTAATCATTTAAAAAAATATATTCTTGTAGCACTTTGGTCAACTTTGTGTGTAAAGTGCATTATAAATAAAGTTGCCATTGCCATTTTGTACTTTGATGCTGCAATTTTTGTCTCTGCACCCTGTCTTTCTTTTCTGGTGACTTGGTCTCTGTATACTATTTGCTTCAGAGGACGATATTTCAACACACTGTGTGCTTGTGTATGTGGCTGGGCCAATAAAAAAAATTATCCTGAATACTGAATCTTGATCCTTCATCATCTGAAAAAAATTGAATTTCATAATTTGAAAATGGGATTAATTTTGAGGCAACACAGACATCAAATAAACAACCAACCAGTTGCAGGCTTTCTGGCTATCATGGCTTGAAAGGCTGCCACTGGTTGGCTATTTATTTGATATGTCTGGATGTAACGTGTCTCTATTTTGTCTTCTGTTGCTTGACTATGATATTGTTTACCACTTCCATGAGTCTACATGCCATGTCAGTTTGTTGTTTTGTTCTAAGTCTCCATGTTAGCTTTGCCCCTTTGTTATCTGTGTCATATTCTTGCCCCATATTTCCATTGTGCCTGAGTACATAACACAACTGTTCACTTGGTAAAATGGTTACATTTAGAGTAAGAATGTCACATTGTGTACAGTTCTGTGTTCACCCATGACTATAAGGTGCCACTTTACTGTACTGTACTTTATGTATCCTCATCTTTGGTTGCTGATTCTCCATTAACACTGAATTATATCTTTGTATTTATCTATTTGCAGTGGCTCAGATGCTGTGTATGCCATCCAAACCAAACACTACATGACCTGCCTCATCCAAATCAAGTTAAATGCACTGCAGAGATCCAGCTTGGAGAAAATTGAAGCATTCTTTAGTGACAGGTCTTGAAAGGGATCTGAATGAGACCGTGATAATCAATACAGGGCACAGACCCCCTTCATTCTAGCCCACAAGGAAGAACACGTTCCCCACAGGAGGACATAATGGTCTGAAGAAGCACCTTGCCAGTACCTTCTTGATATCCATTTCCATGTTTCATGCTAAATATCAGAGAGAGAGAAGAGCTGACCACTGTATCACAAACCAAGTGCAGAGCAAACTAGAAATGGCATCTGTACCAAGAAGAGAAAATTAAGAATTGTCCTAAATTCAAACATACTGTGAGCTACCCATTTAAAATCTGGTGCTAAAATGGCTTGAGAAACATAGAAGGAGAATTTAAAAGAATTACTAGAGAGGGATATATCTAAACTCAAGTATTAATATTTATTGACTGATTTACTTACTGACTGATTTGTTTATTTTTTATCCAGACCTATAAGAGAGGTAAACAGTTTTTGGAAAACACACCATCATCAACATCTCAGGTCAGAAGCAAATGGTTATTTCCTCAAAGCTCTGAATTTGTTCTTGATTGCTATGTGTGAATTGTTGAAAGACACCATCTGAGGGGCTCACCGACACACCACAGGTGTTTTGAATGCTACATTTAAATTTGTGACTGATAGCGAGTTAAGCAACAAACTACAGCCGATAAAATCTCACGAAAAGGCGACAGGAAACCCGAGGGACTAACCATTCTTCCTCTTTTTTATTCATATTTCAATATTTTCTTTCTGTACTTGTTTTTCCATTGCAATTCCATCCAAAATTGCTCTATTCTTGCTGACATCCACTTCGGTAAGAAAAAAATTACTGTCGAGTGTATGGTCAATTTTTCTAGTGCATTTCTACTGTTATTGTTTGTGCCTGTCACTCCATTGTGTTCCTGTATGTGTGTGTGTGTGTGTGTGTGTGTGTGTGTGTGTGTGTGTGTGTGTGTGTGTGTGTGTGTGTGTATACGTTCACA
>JBBMFX010047774.1:0-11325 GCA_037832545.1 Rhabdalestes septentrionalis
CTTTCCACACACAAATGCCGAGGTTAGGTTAAGCAATTTAGGTTTTAAACAAAACAAAATTAGAACAAAAGTGTGTAGAAAAATGTTTTTCATTCTAAGTGTGACATGCACACATGGATGATATTGTGCATTTGCAAATGAAAGAAATGTGCAAAGGAGCAATAATTACAGTAAGATTAAAAATGACAGTAAGAGGGTGAATATATTCGTACTAGTGCTGTAAAGCAATTAAAATTTTTGATCTAATTAATTACATGGTGTGGCGATTAATTAATCTAATTAATCGCATTTAATCGCACATACAGACGTTACAAGAAGCAGATATTTTTTACCATTTATTACTGAATACAAGCCTATAACTATATCACTGACTGAACCAATCCTATGAATTAGGTTCCAATTTATGACAGTGATACACTTCCAAACCCAGCCACCATTATCATCGCCATTTCCATTCCTATTCAGACCCAGATCACCCTGCGACCCTACGATTCGATTAACGTGCAAGTTATCTGCAATGCTGACATGGTCCTGACAAACGTGGTTGCACGATAACCTGGTTCAGCACACGACTCCTTTATCCTGGAACACATTATAACCAGGCATATTCACTACAGCTTCTGGGGAATAATGGGGAATAATAAAGTCCTAAGAAGTCAACATTGGAGTTGCACAGCAGATGTTTCAACTGTTCACGTTTTGGTCTCATATTGCGAATATTCAAATGTCCCCCAATTAAACCCTTTACATTTGACTGCGGGTCACAGACAACCTTAGCCTGGTTTAAGGTGCGAAATATTTTGGTGGTCCTGTCCCGTTTGAAGACTGGGTTCCTGTGTTCCTTTGGATTAACGTGCAAGTTATCTGAGATGCTGTGAAGGGAGCAGTGAATGGAGCAGACTGCACCCTGTAACTCCTCGCCACCTCTGGTCTCTGTGAGGGGGGTGGGAGACAACAAATTTCCTTTCTTAGGATTACTTCAGGCCCCGTCCTGTTGGCAGCACTAACTTCGTTTACAGCTGTAGTAACCTGCTGCCACTCTTTATGTTGCATTTCTTTTTGTTTGTCATCCCACAACTGTGATCAGCAAACAAAATGTTTTAAACTTCCCCCACAACCACATCTATTTCAGTCTCAGAGAAGTTTCTCTTTTTACTATTCCATTCAGTTTCCACAACGCTTTTTTCAGGTTCACATCGGGGGCTTAAATATTCATGAGTTAATTTGCATTTACCATGTATGGTTGAACGGGGGCGTCGAGGGCGGAATGTGTGGCAAATCCACATGCGAACAATCCCAGGTAGGGTGCGATTCATAAAGCTGAATTTGCTTTGCATACACCATTTTCGTCTTTTGGTCGTATGTACACGTTCAGTATGAGTTTGACGCAAAGTTTTCTAAATGAGACCCCTGATGCAGTCCTGGAGCAGCACTGTTTTATTACATGTACAGCATTTAGCAAACACTTTTATCCCTACCTGCAGGGGGCAGTCTTCCTGGAGCAACTTGGGGTTAAGGGTCTTGCTCAGGGATGCAGTTGTGTCTTCTTAAGGAAGAATACTAACCCATGGCCTCTTGGTCCAGAGGCAAGTATCCTACTCACTTGGCCACCACACCTTTATAACTTACTATTTCTATAATTGTCCAAGTATAATGTTCCTCAAACATCTTAATTCCAGTTTATCTACTGAATATCATGATGTGGATAAGGCATGTTCAGGGAGGAAATGTTTGAAATGGTGACCCCATGACCACTGCAGCTTTTCAGTACAAATCAGATGGTGGTTTTCTCCACGAAGAACACAAAGTACGTCCTTTTCTTGTCTGATTTCTTTGTTTTCACAGTCCCTGTGGATCCACAGCTGAATAGCAGCTCTGTTTATATTAGAGCTGTAACGACACACCAAACCCACGATTCGGTTCATTTCACGATTTTTGACTCAAGATTCGGTTTGTATCGCAATTTATTAGCGGTGGAGGAGAGGAAAAATTCTGAGGCGCCATTTTGTTTGGAGACACCTTATCCTTACCACAAAATTATAAACCAATATTCACTTAAATACCGCTTCCTTTACGATCATACTGAGGACAAGGCTTTGGTGAACCACACGGGAAGTCGAGTTGGAGGAGTCGACTCGTCTCTCTCGGTTCACCGCTCCGTTCAAACAAAAGAAACGCTCCGCCCAGCTGCCCGGAGCCACAAAACTCGCTCAAAACACAATAAAACAATAACACAGAGACTCCAGCGCAGTTTTATCACAACTCAGCCAGCTTATAGAGACTTTTAAGCCCAGTGTTTCAACTTACATGTACTCACAGCTGTTACAAGAAGAGCAAGAAGAGCCTGTGAGATTGCATGCTGCGGGATGTAGTTTTGAGGGGAGTAGTGTTTTTTGAAGGAGCTCGGGGGAAAAAGTTTTGCTCTCTGTTTATACTTTCGTGGCCGCTTGTTCGTAGGGCCTTGTAATTTTTCTGAAGAAGGAAATAGAAATGCTCCCTTTCCGAGGAGAGGAAGCACTGTCAGTACCTGATGCGTGCCGGCTGCCCGATCTCATACGCTCTCCGATAGCTGCATGTTGCTGTTCGATCCATGCCAGGTTATAAAATACAGTCATAAAGGACTTTACGCCATTTTCGGATCCATGTGTTCTGCTACTGAGATCCTCCAGCGAGGATGTGTGTGTTTTATTCAGCCCTCCGAGAGTTTATTGAGAGCCAAAAATTGTATAGATCAGCGGGCTTTAAAGTCAATGCTATATGTGCAGTGTATGCTGGACAAACAGTTAAGTACATCTGGTCCAGGTTGGACAATGGTTCATTTCTCATCCACCGTTTTTTCTTACCTGTGTTTTTCCCCAATTTACCTGGGTTATTTATTACACAATAAAGATGTGTCTAATTTGTTTATGTAGTGATATATGGTCTGTCATCACATTAAATGTTGTTTAAGCACGGTAGGCTTATATTTTCTTACTTTTCTTATGTAAAAATAATAATTACAAATGGTTGATCATAAAAATGTTCTGCCATCATCTGTAATCCATACAGATAGATGTTTAATTCCTTCTAAGTGCATATATGTATGTGCTTCTTTACATAATGATTAAGTATTTTAAAAACAAATTGTTACATGAAGAACTTAAACACATTAAAAAAATCACTAATTAAAATAACAGGATGAAGTGAAATTACATTTATAGCATTTATTGCCATTTATATTTATATACATCTATATATTAGACAATATATGCACAAATATATATTATGTACACACAGTATATGTACATGACACTGCCATTAAATGCTCCAAAAAATCCCCCTTTTTATTTTTTTATGTTAAATTTCCAGTATACTTTCCAGTATATATCTTTTTTCCAGTAAAATGTATTTTATGTGTGGATCTGTGTGGAAACACGCTGTCTGCCGTAAAGCGTTTCAGTCGGTCAAATTTCGTGGTGTCTGGCAGCAACAAGGCGGCTTTCAGAGAGCACATGCGCGCACATGCGTGGAATCGTTCGGGCAACCGGCACGGATCGGGTACTGACAAGCACAGACCTCACTCCCTGTGACACCTCATTTTTGGACCTGTTTAGCTGCCGAGTGAATCAGCAAGGGACGCCCGGTTGGCAGCTTCAAAACGGAGGTGAGGCAACACAGCGAGTATGTTTGTAAACTTATGGGAGGGCTCTCTAAAACCCTTAGACCCCCCGTTATTGGTTAAAGAAAATAAATTGACGTGGAAATCCTCACACCAAGACGCAGGTTCGTGGACATGAGTGTTGCGATTTCGGTTTTGTATTGTATATCGTTACAGCCCTAGTTAATATATATTTTCTTCTCAGCCTTATACAAAGAGCCTTAATAACAGAGTTTCACCCTTTATCGCAGTAACAGCTTCTCTTCTGATAAAGCTGTGTGGATTGTTTGCCTCGATCTCTAATTTAGACCAAAAAAGTCTACACAAACGATCCCTTGTAATGATCATTTGAAGCTAATAAAACTTGGAGGAGCTTTATAAAAGCATGTGTAAAGCATGCATAAACGTGTTTCTCAAAAAGTAGGGGGTTGCCATATTTTACCATCCATTTCCTACCCCTGTGTCCCGCACTCAGGGGGGGGGGACTGGAGCCTATCCCAGTTACTACGGGCGAAGGCGGGGTACACCCTGGACAGTCGCCAGCACGTCACAGGCCCACACATAAACACACCTAGGGGCAATTTAGTGTGCTCAATTAACCTATCCCCAATCACACATGCTTTTGGCTGTGGGAGGAAACCGGAGTTGCCGGAGGAAACCCACGCAGTCACGAGGAGAACATACAAACTCCACACAGAGAGACCCTGCGCCCGACCTCGGAGTCGCACCAGGATCTATAATGCCTACTTTGCAGAAAAATTCTTGAAATGGTTGTAAATATTGGAAAATTAGTATATTATAGAATATGTATATGGAAGTATATTCAAGTGTATTCAGTCCATTGCGCCATATCACATATATTATCATTTAATATACAACTCATCAAGTTTGAAACAATTACACACACACTTGCCCAAACCATTTGATGTGTGTGAGGGCTGCTGGATGAAGGCGTGGGATCTGATCAATGTGCCATTTTTATTGAGTCCACATGGGGGCGTAGTTTTGACGGATTTCAACTAGACAAAATATTGTGTTTTGGAGGAATTTTATTTTTAAGCTAGTCTCCTCAAATTTGTATTCAGAGCTGACGTTGCCTGGCATAGCAACAGTCAAGTATTTACTGTCAGTATGGTGCCATATATTATTGTTTGTGTATTAAACTGCCAATCTCATACTACTCAATTAGTATAGTACAGGCCCGTAGCCAGCCTAGTGCAAGGGGGGTTCTTTTTTTTAATTTTATTAAGTGGACCTTTTGTATTTTCATACGGGGTAAAGTTGGCTTTGTTTTCTATTCGTGACACAGTCGGCGATAAACGCCAATAACTTCAAAACGAATTGCTCTAAAAAATTCTAAACGGTTTGACCACCAAAAGGACAAAACTGATCATGTTTCACAGCCTTCATTTTCAGAATTTTCGATCTATATAATGAGCACTGCCCCGCATAAGGCATCTCGATGTTCATTAAGGTGGGAGAGCTCGCTCTCAGAGGAGCTTTCAGTAAGGGACCGTGAGGAAAGTCCTATTTTTCTTCGTTTTTTGCATTTTACAGAGCAGCTGATTACAGAATTGCATGTCTAAAACTAACCACCCAAACCCCTCCTGCCTACGGGCCTGTAGTATGTACTTCATTATAGTATTAGGTTATAATGCAATATTGGGACACATCATTATTAATGTACACGACAGACAAATACTTTATAACATTAGGAAGTAGTGCATGCCTGGACACACCCATTACGAACCCATGTAAAAAGAACATACCTAGAAATGTCTTCTATTGTTCAATTTGCTGTCTTGGCTTGGTTACAAATAGGGCAGAGTGATATTAAAAACATTTGGTCTGAGTGCCGTTACCAGGAGATCTTTATAGAATAGAAGGCCTCTCAACCAATCACATTGTGAGGACAGATGTAATGTCACATAGGCTTAACACTAAGTAACATACAAACCAGCAACACGAGCAAACAGGCCAGTTTGGACAACTTTTATTTACGTGATGTGAAATGATTTTGATATACACAACATTTGTTTTGGAATAAATTAATCTAAATGACAATTATATACACCAATCCATTGATGTGTACCATAAAAAAGTTAAATGTGCGTAACAGTCCTCTGAAAATTAACAATTCATTGTCTGTACATCCCATTTTATTCCAATATTTGTCTGAGCCTGAGCGGGAAAACTGCCGGAAACCAGAGTGTCATTTATTATTCAATTAGCATGTAAGTTAGATGTGTATTTTCTTTTAAACCTAAGTGATTTCTGATCATTTCATGTTCGGTTAAAAGAGCGTTTCAGAGCGCCGTGTTCTGAATACGGCTTGTCAATCAGAGAAATCCTCCACGCTCAACGGATGCTCGTTATTTGGCCATCTTCTTCTCCATGCTGCCGAAAGGAAACAAATGAAATCAGAATCAAGAAGCAGAGCTTTCAGCAACCTAAACCAAACTTGACTGCAGAAAAGTGTGTAAATGATTAGGAGAACACTAAGAAAGCATAGATTCAGCGTCCAGAATAATAAATGGACCTGTTGACTCTAAAATAACAGAGTAACCCGAGTAGTACGGAGTATGAGGGCATAACATATCATCCAGGACACATGACAAAACAATTACTGTTAACATAGAATTGACGAGCATTTTTTCACCTCTTGTGTAACATAGTATGATTAAAGGCACGTGATTTCAAGTAGTGTATAAGAAGTTCATAGATACAACACCTAAAATAACATTTAAAATAAACCTTCCTATAGGAATGACCACTATAATTAGACCTACAATTGTTTTGAAGCACCTGTACTGGGTTCCCACATTAAGCCAACATAGCTGTGTAAAGTCTGAATTGTGCAACATAACTGTGTAAAGCCTATGGGCTAGTTTTGCAGTCAAGAATATAGTAAAAACTAGCAATGTTCTGGAAATGGGTCATATTACAGACTAAGAATAAATTGTGTATTTAATTTTTCCCCCCCACCATTTATTCAGTGTAAAGAAGAAAAAAAAAGACATGTGGGATCTTACTTGAACTTGATAAGTCTCCCTCCCTGAATGAGTTGTGCCGTTTCGTTGGTTAGGTGACAGGCAAACAGGAGCCAGTTCCTCGGCTGCACTTTGTAGGCGAACCTCATGAACAGCATCGAGTAACAGACAAGAGCTGGGGAAACAAAGGAATGAGAAGAGAATTATGGTGCTTTAGAGAAGAAAGGATCAAACCTTACTGCACAACAGGCTTTTCCACTCTACAGAGGCATCTGAGAATCTGTTTGGGATACAGAGAACAGCCAACTTTGTTCTTTCCCATTTTATGCTGTAAAATAGGACAGGCCTATCATAACACATTTCATGCCAAAACGATGTTTGAGTAAGACATTGAGTAAGACAGTGAGCAGGTAGGTGAGGTGAGGCCTCCTGGATTGGAGCCGGGAAGGGTGGTGCCAGACGGAGGCGTTTCTGCTATATTTGGAATCTTTCTTGTGAAATGAGAAAACCTCCCATTGGCTGGAGGCTGAGACACCTCTCTTTCCATAAAAATGATCAAATTTCACACTTCTCTATTAATGTTATGCCATAAAAAGTCTGTTTTCTGGCTATTTGGACTTTTACCATCGGCTGAGTATGTGACACTTACCAAAGGTCATTCTTCCACTGATAATCTCCGGACTTTTCTTCATGTCAGAGATGGCAGCAATGGGCAAACCCCAGTTTGCTACTGGACCCCAGAAATGCTGAAGACAAGAACAGTAGCGTCTCAATGATCATTTTACATTTAATCAAATATCTCAGTAAATGTAACTTCTGTTAAAACAATCATCAGTTCACAGCATGTTCGTGGCGCGCTGCTCTACATCCCACACAAAGATTTTGGTGACAGAGTGTGTTTAGTTACAAATGTCCCAATAATGTTTCAAAGTCTCATCCGTCACCCTTTCACACACTTCTCTCATCTTGAGCCATTCAGGTGGGGAAAGCGACTCTTTGATTGTGGGTAAACAGATCACAAACCATGCGTAAGCTTAAACAACACTTCCAATCAGCTTATACAATATTTCCAATCAACATAGTACCCAGTAGTGTATTATCACAGAAAAAAAAGTTCTGTTCTTAGAATCTGATTGGTCAAGCCATACTGACCTCTTAGTTATTTTAAACTAGAACTGACTGGACAGCTAACAGGCCAAAAACTAGCTTACAGGTCAAATGATTCCCTCATTAAAATCACAGGCACTATACTCCATACTATAAAAATAAGCTGTAAAACTGCATGAAAAAAGTTCATGTCTAAGCAGTGTTAAACCAAGTCTAGATCTGAAATGGCACTGTACTGTGTGGTCTAAAAACTAAATTCTGGCTTCTATTCCCAAACTGTTGACCATTTATCAAGTATGAAGTACGGCTGCACAATGTGTTGTCTGCTTGTCATCATTGCAATATTGATCTCTGCAGTACTGATAGTGCAAAAAGTCTTGAATCATTTAAGGTGTTGGTAAATCAGTGCCTTAGTGGGCGGGGCTAATCCACTATATGCATATAGGTTTAAATGTTTGTTTTGTGACCTCACAAATGACAATTTGACCATTTTTGTAGTTTATTTACCATACACCGTATGGATCGGAGGGCCTAAACATACCATTTGAAACTATATTTACAGACTCCAAGCCTTTTTCATTGAAGAAAAGTCATGATATGGGCCCTTTCATATCTACAAAGGCACTATTTGGTAGTAAAATCACAATACAAATATTTTGTCCATATCATGCATCTTTAGAAAAGTTTTGCACGGTTTTCTGCTACTTCCAGAAAAAGGGAAGTACAGAAACTACCAGTAAAACAACCCTTTTCTACTACATACTACATTGAGAGATATGATGTACAATAAAGTTTGTAAAATTACTGAAATATACGATGGACAGCTGAAAGTTCTTGTCTCCTTTCAGAAGCCCATGATTGCATAACAAATTAACATACTCTTAAAAAAAGGAAATTTCTTGGCAGAAAAATTGTTAATCGTGTTTATTATTCAAAATAAATTATTTAAGTCATGAGTAAGGGTAATGCATCCGTTTTATCATGGATAAAGTTAGCCTCACATAGCTTATTTGTTTTATAATATTGTTTACAAAGCCATTATGCTAACTTTCGCTCAGCCTACAGCATTACTATTAATCTGGTCAATGAATAATATTTGGCCGCTGTTACCTGGCAACCACAGATTACTACTACTTGACCATTGCCAACCACAAACTACAGTTGTTGGCATGTGTTTAATGATACTACTATTAATATCATAATTATTCATAATTTATAGGTCTAATAACTGAAAGATCATTTTTATCGATTTAATAAAGATTTACTCAAATAATTCTTTCAACACTATCATACAACGCCAAAGAAAAAGCGACTCAGCTTTTGCTACAATGCTTTGTGATTGTTTGAAAAAATACTTTAAATGTTTTATGACTGATTAACCTTAGAGAATCCACATGATTCAAATGCTTATGTTGACTGAATTTACTGTACAGTAATTCCTCAATTTTGTGAGTTATCCCCACATAAAGAGTTCAAACTAAGAGGTGTAATATGTCAGCAGCATGAAATGGTTAATATAAAGCCAAACTAGCTGAATATACTTACTGTGCTGAGGACAGTGTGGGTCGGAAGGGCAGGGGAAAGGAAGTCAACAAGGGAAAAAGATCAAAATAAGTGTTAGTTTCTATGTATTTTTGAGAGGAATTATGAACGAGAGGGATCAAAACAAATGGCCAAAAAAGGACATTTTGCAATAAACATTCTCTAATCATCATCACATGCTAACAGAAAAGACAAACTTGATTGTGAACAATATTACAACAATGACACACAAAAAAATCAAAGTGTCATCCTACATGGTCATCCTTGGTAGGAGTAGGCAATTTACATCACTTCAGACCAATCAGAACACAGAGATTTGCAATACAATCCTGAAGTTGGTTGCTGGATGAAAAAGAGACTGAATTCATTTTTGACCAAGTTACTTCATACATCACACCAACTCAAGCAGCACTGAATTAAATACAAAAACTTTTTGTAGTAGACTTCAAATTTCACCGTCAGCTTTTTTGTGTGTGTTCTTTTAAAGTACACAGTATACGTCCCCCGCAGGCAACTACACTCAATGCACAAAAGTAATGGGACAGCTGTTTTTCAGGGTTTGGGTTCTTTCTTCCAGTTATCTTCATGTTTCAGCACACCAAGGCATTTAGACAACAGCATGCTTCTAACTTTGTGGACCCATTTGGGGAAGAATATTTTCCATTCTAGCATAACTGTGTCCCAGTGCACAAAGCGAGGTCCATTAAGACATCACTAGAGGGGTTCAGTGTGAAAGAACTTGACTGGCCCGCACAGAGTCCTGACCTCAACATCATACATCTTTTGGATGAACTGGAACGGAGATTGCGAGCAAGGTCTTCTCGTCAAATAACTATGTATCATCAATATCAGTCTCACCCACAGAACTAGTCCAAAATCTTGTGGAAGCTATTATAGCTGTAAAGGAGGGACAACTCCATATTAAAGTTTATGTATTTGAATACAATTTAAGGTCTCTGTTTGTGGAACGGTGGAAGTGTCCCAATACTTTTGTCCAGATTGTAGAAAGACCTCCCCCAAAAACACGTCCTTCGCTCAGGTCAAACCTGATTTATCCACACCGTCTAACAAACCCAAGTCCAGAGTGCGACCAAAGGTTTCTTGTTCATTTGTTGAAGCACTCTAGATTAACCATAGGCATGACTTTCTTGGTATAAATCTAAGAGATGTCGATGTTTTGTTCCTTAAAACAGAACAGAGAGGCCCACTGCTGATAACTCACCTCATCAGATACTCCCTGAATTCTTTACTGCGGAGGTGATCCACAGCCTTCCGGGCCAAAGTGCCAGCCATTGCTTCCCAAAGATGTGGCTAAAACTCGGAGAATTACAAGGGGAACAAGCTAAGGCCAGCAGGACCGGCAGGAGAGGTGAGTGGAGAAATAGAGGACAAGTCTGACCCTCCTGTCCTGCACCAAACACAACAGGCCCACTGCTCTGGAGATGTCAAAGTAAGAGTCCCGGCAGTAACTCAGGTCCTCACTCTGACAGCTCTTTCATTCATTAGAGAACTTCAAGACCTTCTGCCACGGCACCTTAAAATATGTAAAAAAACAAAAAAACAACAACAAAAAAACAATGTTAAACCGTTTCTATATCATATACAGAAATAGAGCTGCAAAAAAGAGCCGTTTTAATTTCTTTGACTACAATATTTAGGCAATGCCCATTTATTTTTTCGTTAAAATTCCAAGACATGTAATACTTGCCTCCTAATGTTTTCTGCGTTTAACGCAGTATATTTTATGGTGCATGCCGGGGCAAATCATCATCATATTTCTATTACTATTATTGTGAAAATGTTTTTTTTTTTTTTTTACTCGCCCGCTTCACGGGACATTCTACTGTTTCTGCTGCTCCCTGATTAAAGAAAAACCTCTCTGCTATGAGCTGTTCAGAGAAAAAAGAAAAAAGATTCTTAAATGTGAACTTGCTGCTTACAAGGCGCCAGCTGTAATATTATGAGCGTGGCTCTGGATTTGAGGGTAATTTGTTTTATTTTTTGTTTGGGTTTTTTGCTGTTTTTTTTAAACAAACGACATTAAACGTT